>NJDC01047763.1:16666-47364 GCA_002245475.1 Calephelis virginiensis | reverse complement strand
CTGGATGCGATTGGAGTCTTTGGCTTCTGTTCAGTCCAATTCATACATAACGCACTGTTTTTCCTGTTTTGTCACGCAACAATATATATACATTTTTGTCGTTTTATTTTGATTTAAGAACATTGTTATACTTGTTTCAATAAAATGAAATAAAATGCTGTCCAGATACCATCGCGGCCTTATCTGACAGTGAAAATGTAAAGATTTATGAGTACCAGTTACTTTATTCTCAGAGGAGGTAAAGATGAATCGAAGTTCTGTCGAGCGAATATTGTAGTCTGACGAGAAACATTATTTTATGTAGGCTAACAACAACTTTTAGTTTTAGTTATTCTGGCTGTGTCTTGTGGTTAAGCTTGCGTTTTGAGTTTCGTAGTTGAATGGAAAACAAAAAAGTATCTCTTATACCTTATAAGAGATATTTATAATCATAATCTCTTATGATTATTGTATTTTATGTTATAAAATATTCTTGTATTGTTATTAACTAATACTCGAACAAGTTTGGTCCGGGCTCCTATGCAGAATAGACCATCTACCTTCCTGCCAGCCAGCTCGTAAAACGCGAGCTTACCGTCACTAACACAGTGACATCTGACTAGGTAGTAGAGTTTCGCAGCGACTAACCCGGATTGGTACCACCGCCGTATCTATTCCTGCCGCCATAACGTCATGACATGTTTTGGTCATTTGGGTTTCAGGTTGGCAACGCACCATTACCATTGGTGTCTCTAAACGGCGTGAATTTCTTGGCATCAGGAAATTCGTCTGCTTGTTTGCATTCCAATATCTTTATATATAACTAGGGACTCAGAATACGATATTGGATACGTAAAGAACAACTAAAAAATCAATAACGAAAAATGAATAGAGTTAAAATATTTATTGCCGCTAAAAATCGAGGGGTCGATGAACTCTACCAGCTGTGATCTATACATTGGGCGCTGATTATTGAAATTGAGCAAGTAACTACGCAATATTAAAAGTGCTAGACATTTTTGATTTGGTTCATGTTTGTTTTTTTTTCACTATTTCGCTTTTCGAATATTTTTTAATGATAATGTTTATGAAGTGCATTAATTAAAAAAAAAATTACACGAACTACCATGCATTTGACACACACAACCAAATATATTGATGATAACGATAAAAAATCACAGATGGCGCACCATACAGTTGGAAACAAAGTAGTTTGTCTTGAGAAATGAAGATGGCTTTCTTATCACCAAGATATTCAAATTTATTATGGTCGAATGTCGACCAATGGGTGACCACTAGTAATTATTAGTAGACATAGTTAGTAGGCTGGAGAGTAATAATAAATAAATTCTAAATAAGAAAACTTTATAACATAGCCGTAGCTGAAGTTTACGTCAACGAGTTCGTTAACTTAACGATAAAAGATCACAGATGGCGCACTATAAAGTTTGGAAACAAAGTGAGAAAGAAGAAATGAGAAATGAAGATGGAGTTCTTATCAACAAAAAAAATATCTTCACGCCCATATCCCCGAAGAAGTAGTCAGAGGCACAACCAGTGCACCCACGACTAGCCGATATTCAACAAGATATTAAAATTTATTATTCAAGTCGAAATTCAACCAATGGGCGACCACTAGTCTTTATAGATTTTACTTATCTATCTGTTCTTCCTTCCGTATGTCACAGGCAGTTTAATCCAAAACTTATTGCAATCAAACCGTTTTTTTTATACTCGTATCACTTACTCTATGACGTCACGATGGTAGAATTTTGCAAAGACTTGCACGGGTAACAATCTTAGTTACCACATTGATGTTAGTACTCGGTAATGATATATTCCGTGCTGGACCCCACATGATTGCTGATAGACTTGTACAGCAGTACTATATTTTTTTAATACAGTAAACTATATATAGTACTAGTATCTTCACGCCCATATCCCCGAAGAAGAAGGCAGAGGCACAACCAGGACACCCACGACTAGCCGAAGACATTAAGTCCCACAATGTGATATGTGGCAAACCTATCGCCAACCGCGCACATACATATATCTAATCAAGAGCAACGTTACTGTTAGAAAATTGAAAGTACGTATTTTCTTTTTTTCAAATATGTAGATAGGTATTTCAAAAGGACTGGTTTCGGTAAAAAGTTTAATAATATATATAGGACTGTTGTTGGTACTAGGCATTGAACTATAAGTATAGTACTAAAAGACCTGTATGACAGACCGGTTATATTGACAACGTTAGCCTCTTATCATTAGGAAATATAAAAGAAGAAAAATAAAAAATAGATCCTCACAAAAACCACAGACAATCAATCATCCCACACATGTCACGCTACAAAAACCGTCCAGTCACAATCTAATTGTCTTGTAACTTAAGGAAACCTTTTCCCTTTCGACGAGATTGGGAAAGATTCCGTCATAGAAACATCTATATTTAATCACTCCCAATAATATTAGTATTCGGAGCAACAATGCAATATATTGGAGCCAGCTACACACCAATCAGGCGAAAAACTAACTTATCCAATATTAGTTTGGAGACTTATTCTGAGAAAGGCTTATATCTATGTACATAAAAGAAAGTCGTGGTAGTTATACTGATTATAACTTAAGAACGGCTGAACTGATTTGGCTAAAAATTAACGGGGAGGTAGCTTAGAATTAGGAGAGGGACATAGTACTTTTATCCCGTTCTATTGTGCAGAAACAATATTATAATTTTTCTCATACAAAATGAACAGATGGAAAGAAGTTCGCCGGAACACCTAGTCTTTAAAAGAATGATATATTTTTTGTAGTAATATATATTTCATAAATGGTGTATTTATAACTTATACTAGATGCTGTTTGTGGTTTCGTCTGTTTTTATTTTCGCGCGAGATGCATATTTTACAGTAGTACTATTTAAATTATGCGCTTCGGCTATATTCGTCAAGCTTCGGAAATTCGAATGTATTTTGATATCTATATAGAGTTGTTATTTCACATAATTCATAATTTTGCTCAAATTTAGATTAGGTCAGTCAATTTAAAAAATAAAAGCGTAAAGCGTAGATTTAATATAAAAGCATAAAGTGGAAAGCCGAAGCGCATAATTTAAACAGTAGTACTGTAAATTATAATAAGCATAATAAGTTGACTGTTAACTTCATTTTAAACATTTATTTTCCTTGTGAAATAAGTAGACTGATCTTTAGCCAGAATTTGACTATAAGTATAAAACGTGGTGTTAATTGAATACCATCCTTAAATTGCGACCTAAAACTTCTTTCTTAAAAAAGTTTCCCGTTCAGTTAAACTTAGCCCCAATCCAAAACTCAACGAGTACAGGCGAGCACGTAGGCCGTTGAAGCTAAGTAAAAATGCAGGTGAATACGGACGATATTTCTCAAAGCTCCACCACCTAGTCATAGTCACGACTACATATATACCTACATATCTTCACGACGAATCTCTTATGGGGTAGGCAGAGAGTATCGAGTGCCAGACCTCACGATCCTGACAAAACCTGTCTAGCTTCCTTCACATTCATTACCCTTTTCATACAAACACGCCAGTTTTGAAGACTCTTTACACCACCCTCGGATAATAGATGAAAGGTTGACAAAGCAGATATACAATGTGAATGTGGATGGATGTAGGTACATAGGGAGACCAAGGCTGACATTTCACGATCAGATCAATCGAATTTTTTCCGAGGGTAGTCACGACTAAAGTGATAAAAACCCGGTACTCGCGTCTTACCAACTAAGTAGTAAGACTTGAGTATTTCAAAAGGAGCCGACGCGACGTCGAGAAGACTATAGTAATATAATTTAAGCACAGTAGGTAAATCGACGAATATATATACCTAGGACAAACGGTCCAGTTAGGTAGGTCTAACTTCGAGAAAGAGGTAAACGAATCCAACTCGGTTGGGCAGCGTTCGGGAAATTGCGTAGCGTCTTTTCGTCTGAAATACCTCAGTGTCTCAAGACAAAAGTCTTTAACCAGTGTGTGTTACCAGTGATGACCTACGGCACCGAGACGTGGTCTCTTACTGTGGGCCTGATAAACAAGCTCAAGGTTGCACAGCGAGCTATGGAGCGGGCTATGCTCGGGGTTTACCTGCGAGATCGATTCAGAAATGAGGACATCCGCATGCGAACGAAAGTCATTGACATAGCCAGCCGGGTTAGCTAGCTGAAGTGGCAGTGGGCGGGCACATAGCACGGAGAACTGATGGCCGTTGAGGCAGAAAAGTTCTCGAGTGGAGACCACGCACCGGCAAGCGAAGCATAGGACGGCCAGCCACGAGATGGACAGACGACCTTATGAGGGTCGCGGGATCTCGCTGGATGCAGGCCGCTTCCATCCGGTCAAAGAGGAAGTCAACGGGGGAGGCCTATGTTCAGCAGTGGACGTCCTATGGCTGAAATGATGATGATGATGATGATGAAGAGTAGGTAAATCTGCTAAAAGATAACTTTGAGTTTAAAAAATTTCATTAAAGGAAACAAAATTTAATGTTTTCCTCAATTTTTCTGGGGTTCCATCATCAGATTTAGACTAGACTATTGCCTTGGTAGTGTAGCGGTCCAGGTGTTGAATTGATTTCTTGAGGTCCTGGATTCGATTCCCGGGTCAGGCAACAAAACGGAAATGTGAATTTTTGTAATTTTCTTATAAAACTAATGTTGCTCGGGATTGGATTGCCCGCTTGGCGGTAGGCTTGCACCTACAACTTTCTGGGACTTCGGCTAGTCGTAGGTGCCCTGGTTGTGCCTCTGCCTACCTTTTCGGGGATATGGATGTGAAGATACTAGATCTAGACTTCGTAACGTTATCAATTTAGAAGTACGCTCTTTTAATAGAAAGAAAACAAATTTTAAAATCGGTAACGAAACTACAGGTAAATTGTTTAAGATATAAACTCCTGAAGTGAAAGTAGGCTAAAAATGAAGTGATCCTTTATAGACTCATCTCTAAAATTTAAAAAATTGAAATATGTCATGTACCAGCGAAATACAATATTTGATATTCTTATCCTACATTAAATTGAGTTCATTCACAAAGAAGTTCGAATTTAAAATTGGAAAGAAAAGAACATTCACGTAATAAGGCGCCATGTTGGATTCGTATGCAGCGCGTAGCCTCGTTTCAATGGAATCTGTATCTTACGTTATTAATATTGTTTCTTATTTTTTCATTAAATCCTTTTTCCTTTTATCCCATAGTTTCATATTGTTGTATATATAGTTATTAAGAAAGTCATAAATTTATATTTTTTAAATTTCGAAACATTGTTTAATTTCAATGTGATAAAATGCAAAATATTGCAAATACGGACTTCAACTATTTAGTTACGACGTCAAGATTTGATTATCCTTTTCTCATGTTTTCTTTTACTTTATGATAATGGAAGGTAAACAAGTAGACCGGAACACGTCAACGGCAGGCTCTGACACTATGGAGACAGGAATAGGTAAAGCGGTGGTACCAATCCGGGCGAGTCGCTTCAAAGGCACAGAAAGGCAGATGGTCTATATTGCAAAGAAGCCCGGACCAACACGGGGAAGATCAATGCAAAAACTTGCAAAAACTGATTCCAACTATATCACCAAGTCAGACGTCGTGATTTGATTATTCTTTTTAAGAGAATTTTTAGATATTATGGTTCTTCATACATTTTATCTACATCTTACTAGTAGTTTTAAGTCGTAATTATTAATAAGGACTTTTATATAAATAAATAACAGTGCATTTTTAACTGCCTTTTAAAAAGACATTTGTGGGATCATAATTAAATTTATACGAGACACAAGTAGGAGAGTAACAAACGTAAAAAAAAATATTTAAAAAAACGTACTGTCGAATTGAAATCCCATATCCCCGAAGAAGTAGGCAGAGGCACAACCAGGGCACCCACGACTAGCTGAAGACACTAAGTCCCAAAATGTGATAGGTGGCAAGCCCATCGCCAACCGGGCACATATCCAATTCCGAGCAACATTTTTTTTATTAGAAAATTGGAAAAATCAAATTTTCTTTTTGTTGCCCGACCCGGGATAGGAACCCGGGACCTCATGCAGTCAAGTCCAACACTTGAACCGCTAGACCACAGAGGGCGAGAGGTGAGAGGGAGGAGGAGAGGAGAGGTGAGAGGCCTTTTAAACTTTGTAAATATATACAACTATATGTACGGTATATAAAACGGTAATAATGTCTATAATACAGTATTTTTATTAGTCTTAAAGAGTCAAACAATCCCGAGGATCAGTGAAACCTTGACAGATCTTTGACAGATCTATTGTGATCACTAATTATTTCACCTCTGGGGTCTAGCGGTTCAGTTGCTGGACTTGACTGCATGAGGTCCCGGGTCGAGCAACTTAAAGAAAATTGGGTTTTTCTAATTTTCTAATAAAAAAAATTGCTCGGGATATTGGATATGTGCCCGGTTAGCGATAAGCTTGCCATACATTGTGGGACTTAGTGTCTTCGACTAGTCTCTGGTGCCCTGGTTTTGCCTCCTAGCTCTTCGAAGATATGGGCGTGAAGATACTTTTATATATATATAATAATGTTTACGTTCAAAATAGTTTTTTCATATTAAATCATTCCATATTCGGCTTTAAGACTAACATATTTACATAGTTGTAAAATACAAAGACTTTATTTAATCATATAACTTGCAAGTTGCAGATACTAAAGATGTTATAGAAACTGTACCAAGTGTAGTCTTATATTAGGATCTTAGACATTTCGTATAACAAAATAGGTATATCAGTTATTCATCCGATACGGAATTTGACAATGTCGAGGACCGGGGCTATGATGGAAGAAAAAAGTAAGCTGACAATACGACATGTCACCTAGACTTTAGTCAGTCTAAACTAAATCTAAACTTTAGTATAACAACCTAGAAATTAAATATAATATGTCCGATTCCATCGACAGGGTCTTTACATGTGATATCTTAAATTTTATAGTAACAGCTTTACAGAAAATATCAAAAATCTATCTAAGATAAGAGATAGAGCTGCTGTAGATTATATACCAGGCAACTACTACTACGTTTCAATAAATAACAACATATCTTAGCACCAAAACTCTATTAGGCCTGTGTCTACCTGTAGATATGTTATTTATTAGTAAACGTAATCCATACAATTATAACACATCGAAAAATAGTTGTCTGACTATTTATAAACGATATACAAAAAGTATTTTAACGCCCACATCCGGTAGAAGACGTAAATACCCACGACTACCCAATGACATAAAGTAACACATAGCAAACCTATCGCCAACCGGGCTCATATCCAATGCCGGACATCGATGATTATATAAGAATTTTTTTGTTGCTGGACCGGAAAATCGATCCTTGAAGTGTATGGAATCAAATCCAACGCCACTAGACCACAGAGGTGGTCACAAACAAATGAAAATTCAAGCATTTTTAATTTCATAAAATTTACAAATAATAACGTCATTCACAGAACAAACACTTGGAATATCCTTGTTAAGCAACTTTTCCGGAAGAAAACACACAAATGTCAACAAATCCTAAAATAATATTTATATTACACAGTAGGTACTTTAAGAATTTTAAATAATTTCGAACCTTATACAACTGGCTGTGTTGATAGACGTAATATTAAAATTGTAGCTGGAGCTCACATATTTGAACTGTTTCAATTTGCGCATTACTAATTCATTAATACATCAAGATAATCTTTTATTATTTTTGTCAAGTACTGTGCTAATGCCACAGTACATATATGAAACAGTATAGACAACTATGACTTTAAACTTAAGCCGTCGCATATTTCTAACATTTAATAATTTATACGGGATACTCACGACCTATTTCTATTTTATTTGTCAATATTTCGACCGTGATCACGACGACCTAAATATCGACAAATAAATTTAAAATAAATCGTGAGTATCCCGTATAAAAAATATTAGTGTGGACACCACCTACAAGTGTACACACAAATATGCGCATCGACGAGGCCCATAAAGTGCTTAAGTGGCAAGTACTGCGTGACGAGTGTCACTTTGTTATTTGTTCCCGCCAGTTTTTTTATTTTCTTTTGGGGTTTAACAGTTCTAGGCCCATCCCCCGTAAGTTTAATGCAACGTCATAACTTTTGAATTGATGGTCGGATTTTGATGCGATTTTTTTGTTTGAAAACTGACGTGATCAAAGTTAACGTGCGAAATAAGTTTCCATCCACAAGGCCTTGGTGTTTGAGTATTTGCAAGTTTGCAGCAGTTCGTTTCTCAACCATCTTCTTTATTTACATATAAATTAGGCTTATATATCTACCTACATACCCGTATCATATGAGTTGTATTAAATTAGATAATAATCAAATTGAATTTTATTATCCAGGTGTTGGACTTGACTGCATGAGGTCCTGGTTTCGATTCCTAATTCGGGTAGCAAAAAAATTTGGTTTTTCCAATTTTCTAATAAAAAAATGTTAGTCAGGATAAGATATGTGTCCGGTTGGCGATATGCTTGCCACCTATCACATTGTGGAACTTAGTGTCATCGGCTAGTCGTGGGTGCCGTGGTTGTGCCTCTGCCTACCTGTTTGGGGATATGGGCATGAAGAGACTTTTAAACTGTATTACCATTAAGAGAGTCGCGATAAGTTACTTGTTTGTAGGTTTGTAGTCGTATCAGTTAATACAGAAATTAAGCTTAAGCATTCCTTATTTGGTTTGACCAACCATGACACTCTCTTGATGCAGGTACTAATTTGAAATTTGAGCAAATAACTTACGTTAAGTTCAATCAATTAGTTTTAAACATTAAATATTAATAAGACTTAATTACTTAAATCGGGTTTTATCTGAGGGTGGTATCGAGAGAGGTTGTGGTAAAAGAGCAATGAATGGTGAGGTAGCCAGTCAGTTCCGGAAGGATGGTATCGCTTGGGACTCGATATTTTCTCCCTCTTCGCAAATCTGTATATAAAAGTAAGTCGTGTTAGTTACACTATTTATAACTCAACAATGGCTAAACCAGTTTGGCTAAAAATTAATAGGGAGGTAGCCCATCGTCGACTAGAAAACAAGAAAATGAATTTTAATTTTTTCCATACAAGCCGGACGGGTGGAAAGAAGTTCGCTGGAGCAGCTAGTATAAGATAAGCATGTGAATATAGGTTACTACCCATACATTATATTGTACCTGATAAGATTTAAAAATAAATGAAGAAGCACCTCTGTTGTCTAGCGGACCGCTGTAGAATTTAACTCCACGAAAGCCCTTGTTCGATTATCGTGATAAGGTAACAAAAAATAATTGTTTTTTTTTAATTTTATGATAAAACAACATTGCTCGGGAATTGGATATGTGCCTAGATGACAAATATTAACATTGTGCGATTTAACACTTTTGGCTAGTCGTGGGTACCCTATTTAAACCTCTGCCTACCTCTTCGGGGATATGGGAGTGACGATATTTTAAACAAATGAAATAGCTTTTTCACCCACTCGCTAGACGGTATACCTGTTTTAGATGAATACGGTAAAGTAGCAATCTTGTCAATGATTTTTATAAATAAATAAACCTAAAATTGGAATTAATTCTCAAAATACACATTTTGAAAGCCCTATTGCTAAATAGGGATATATGTCTATAGACCTGGAACCCTGAAAATCCAGACAGTAGGCATGTCATAAAACGAAGTTTCGAGAAATTGAAAGTTTTTTTTTGCGCTTGCTACCAACACTGTGTAATATGGCTTCACTACAAAATTTGGTTTATACTGCCTTTATCAGATGTCAGATATTCATGATTTTACTTTTATTAAACCTTTCTTGATATCTGCTAAAACTATAACGTTCCAAATTTCAGAATATATGGAAGGATCTTTTTAAGTATGAAAGTAAGTATCTTCATGCCCATAGCCCCGAAGAGGTACGCAGAAGCACAACCAGAACACTCACGACTAGCCGAAAACACTAAACCCACAATGTGATAGGTGGCAAGCCAACCGGAGACACATCCAATCCTAAGCAACATGATATTTATTAGGAAATTGGAAAAACCACATTTTCTTTTTGTTGCCAGACCCGAGAATCGAACCTGAGACCTCACGGAGTTAAGTCTGGTCCGTCTTATAACACTTTTCATTTTAATTTCAAGAGCAAATATGTCGTCCCATTCCCTTAGAGATGTCCAAAGGCAGCGGTATTATATATTGCATATTATTTAATAATGATTACAGTTTAAATGTAGTTAGAACAGACATACTTCCCTTCGTCCTCTTTCGGAAATCAAACCTGATATTGAGATGATCGATAACTGTAAATATGTACGCTAACCTCTTCTGTATGTGTATTTATAAAAAAACATCATCATTTGTTTCAAACAAATGCTAAAGTTCAAGGTTTATCACATTTTAGAAATAGTGAGAAACTGCATGTGCCTAACCTAAAACTCAATATTTGCAAAACTAATATATATTGCATGTCCATTCGTACAACCAGATTCCTGATAATCTTAAATCACTGCCATTACAAAGATTTTGCAGACAAGCATAGATAATGTAATGTTTGTAATAATAATAATAATTTATTATAATAAAGCGGGCTATATTTGGAAACTGTTGTACTACATGGACGATAGGGTATTGTACTGGCTTCCGGGAAGTTTGTTTCGCCGTTTCTTCTCCCGACTGGCTAGGTTTGGAAACGGTAGATAGGGTTAAATTTATTGTCATTTTAAAATTGTAAGTTATAACTAAAATGGTATTAAGAATAAAACTATTTGTTGTATGAACATTAAAACATTGTGTATATAATTAAATAATCGCTTTTGTAAATATTAAAATATTTGCACACCACAATGTGGTAGAATATGTTGGAAAGCTTAAATAATTTTGTAACAACTTCAACACGCATATTCCACAAATAAATACATTTTCTTCCTTTTCTTTCTTTCTTTCTTTCTTTCTTTCTTTCTTTCTTTCTTTCTTTCTTTCTTTCTCCAAAGATATCAAAATAAGCTAAATATTATAGTAATTTTTTTGATAAACAAAATTCCACAGAATTTACCCATTATATTATTATGAAGTTTCTTGTTCAATAAAAAAGGAGACAACGTAAAATGTTTGTATTCAATACGAATAAAGGTTTAAATCTGTTCCTGAATACACAAGGCTTTTCGGTCACAAAATATCTAGCATATTCGAGACCTTTCTATACCACTTACCCCAAACTGGGTACAATACAGAGATCTAAAGAAAAACCTTTAGTAATAAATTCAACGAACACAATTTCTTCCCCACAGAAACAGTAATAATGCGATCCACTTATAACGGTCAGAGTTTTTCCTGACAGAACAAAAGTGGGGAGTTCGCTTATAGTATTCTCTATAATGAGATATTTGAAGAGGGTATCTCACTTGTTCAACGCGTAGAACCCTCGGCATGGTCGTAAGACAATTATGGAATTAGGTTATTGTTATAAAGGATGTTTGATTTCTTTATGTAAATGTTGTGATTACGACGAATTAAGGGGACTTATATTTCTTCGGTATCTTGCTATACTAGCGACACGCTATTATGATCGGTTTGACATATGACAATAGTAATGTAAGTGTCAATTGGACTTAGTTAAGCAGAAAGGACCCAATCCACATCTAACTGGTTTTGAGATCATTGACTTTGAAGGTTATATATTTACAATAACATCTATTGGCCATACATGTAGATTGGTATCTAATTATTATACAAATGTCATAACTTTGTTTATCTGTACAATATTTTATTGAACGAAAGTATTATAAGCTTTACGACCTCTTTAGTATGTTTCACTCAATTTTGGTGCTTACGTGGGTGGGTCCTTTCGGCTTAACTACGTCCAATTTATCTTCAAAAACATGTAAACAAGTTAGAGTTGGAGATTTGGCGCCATCGAGAGAAAAGATGGTCGAAGTTTTTTCATAATTATTGAATTTCGTGTTGATATTGAGTGAAATTAGTCAATTTTGGTGGCATTTTGTACAATTCTGTTCATTGAAAGTGCACAAATGAAATAATCATGAAGAAATTAGCGTATCGTATATTTCCTCGTTGCCGCCAAATCTCATTACATGAGCTTGAGTAAACAGGCCGCCGCTTTACCCAAGAGCCTGACATGACTTCCTGACGACTTATGACTGATGACTAATTAAAATTAATTGAAATGGATATAAAATTTGATGCAAATTTCTACTTGACTAATGGCTTAATACTAACGTGAAGGCCAAAACCTAAAGAAAGAAGTTAGAGTTAAATTTACAAGTTTTATTATTTTCAAGTTCAGTACTTTTAATGAAACGAAAATATAAATGTTTAATGAAGTAATACAAATGTCAAATCGGCCTACTTAGCATGCCGCTAGTATAGGCGATCATCTTTCAGTCTTATTTTGATACTATTGAATATAACGAAGTACAGAACTACAATTAAAAAAAATGTGAATCAGTAGAGTGTTAAAACTTAAACGTTCTTGAAGATGAGTAGGGGCAGTTGGACGACACAGGTTACTAAAATTAACAGGAAATATATCAGTATTCATATAAACATTTGGTACCGCCTTCCATGAGAAAAATATAGACACCTGTTTAACTAACCATTGCCTTAAATTAATATATAACGAATAACATGCTACACTAGGACGTGACGTGGGAGCAAGTTATTGGTTGAGAATCCATTTTTACACTTTTAGAGTGTGTAGTGAAAATCATGTGTTCAACGAGTGTTTAATTTTTTTTTAGTAAGATGGCAAATCTTAGATTCCTTTGTTGGTTTCGTCGATAGCTGTAGATTACAATATTAAAAATGTATGTAATACTAGCTGACCCGTCTTTTTTTAACTTTGAATATTGATATTTATAAGAAACTTTCCATACAATAACCTACACAGCGAAATTGGTGCATATGTTCAAATGATGCGATTGTCAAAGGAAACAGGGACTCACTTTTGTATACAGAGTGCTACAGTAGACTATAAGGAAGCCAGCGCGTGTTTGCCAAACGCACTTCGTAGCTTATTTAAAAAATATTTGAAAGTTGTTAGGTTAGATTAGGCGTAAAGTTAGCCTATTAATGCTTGTGGCAAGGGTTTTACGCTATTAATAGAAATAGGATTGCTTACATCAAAAACATGATAATGTTTTTTTTAATCTTGTAGGATAGCAAAAAAAATTTTTTTTGCAGTTACATTTTGAAGTTATACTTCTTATGGTGCGATTGGGAAAAATGGTGAGAGTAAATTTTTACGATGCGCGCACACCGACAGATAAATGTGACAGTCTGAAGTTAGTTGCTACCGACAGAAAAAAGCAACACCCTGAAGTTAGTTGCGAACCTTTTTATTTGCTATTTTTGGATTTTTACGCCAAAGAAGTATAACTACTTACGTGCGTACATGAGTACACACACTCTTTCTTTAATACTTTTTAGAAAAGGTACACAGTGCATATAGCGACCACGCTCTGGCTTTCTAAAGGTCTACTATGGCAACCCTGTAAAAGTTTACCAATGAAAACAACTTGCCGTTTATTGTTTTTGCAGATCAAATTTTATCGATGTCTTTGATTGTTTTCAAGTGTGCACATCACTTGCAACGTATGTGCTCGTATTTCTGTGATGAACCTTGTAATTAGAATTTTCCTTTGTGGTTGCCGGTTCAGGTAAAATTTTATATGCACGTCAAATTTGACAATAATGTGTAATGATGATGAGCTGATCCAACAGTGGAATCAGAAGGTTGCCATTGCAAATATCATGTTTTGGCTTATTTGAGGCGCCTTTCTGAAAATAGACTTTGCAAAGTTAAGCTTACCACAAAAACACATTTTTGTCAGTTGCTTATCTCATCATATTTTTATTTTAGCACTGTTGTCAAGGATTTTAGAAGATGAAGGTTGGTCGTTTGTTTCCAACATTTTTTAAATATTAAAAATATGCGACATATTATAACACATGTTTCAACTTAAAAATTTCGTAAAAATTTATCTCAAATGAGGTCAGACTTATCCCAAAGCTTACCAAAATTAAGCGAAATTGAGACAAAAAATATACTCGAAACTCATTGATTTAAAAATAAAGTAATTTTACATTTAACATTAACTTGATCTGAAGTTTTAACGTTTGAGTTCTGTTAATAAAAGCAATTTTAAAAATTAAGAGGGAAAGATTAAGAATTTAAGGAGTTAGTCACTAAAAGTAGAAATATAACTTTTGTTAGATTTCGCAAATACAAAAATGGTGTTTTTTATATCTTAGAGAATGATTTTAATTTGTTTATCTTATTTATGTTATCTCTCATCTGCACTTTCTGCGACATAAACATATAACAGAAATTACTATTTGTATCAGTATTAGAAAAAAAACATATACAAAGTATAAGAAATAACAAAAAAAAATTGAATGCGTATGTAAAAAAGTCAGTAAACGGCAGATTAATTACTTCGTAGATCATTTCTTTAATGAAAAAGGTACAGTAAGCATTGAAAGATTAATTCCAGAAAGAATCTCGAGGGACTTTTTGTGTAGGAAAACTTATTTACTTCAAGTGAGTGTTTTCTTGTGGTTCACGTTTCTAAGCGAAGCGATTCTTTACGAAACGAAACCTGTGAATATGTAGTATGTTTCTTATTCGAAGCACCTATTTAGGTGTTTGTTTTATTTTAAAATGTACGTTTTTCTAGTATTTTGGCTACTTTTATTTTGAGAGAAGCGCTGTTTGCCTCAAAGTTGGTATGCAGTTCATGAATTATTTTTACCTATAATTTAAAACCTGTAAGTTTTAAAACATATATGTAAAGCAGTCGCTCCTAAATTTGCTTAAATAATTTCACTAAACCTGGTAATGAATTGATAAAATATGACATATTATCTGAGGGCACAAGAGTGCCCTGACCAAGACGAGCCAAGCGAAGCGCAAGCGCAAGGGCAATACCTACCTTTTCTTGAAGCGGTTTGTCGTCTTTTTGAACCATCAGAACTTGAGTTTGGATTATACCAGATAAACAAATTTTCGGGATATGATGTCTGTGGTAGACTTAATAAACCTCTAAAGTTTCAATTGCATAGCTCTTATACTTTAGATTTTATTGATATCTTAAATACCCCGAGTTCGTCACTCACTCACTCACTCACTCACTGACTGATGATCAACAAAATTCTTAAGGTACTTCCTGAAATTATAGAAAGCTGAAATTTAGTATCTGAGCTAGTATTAGCACCCAAACAATAAAAAAATGCTAAAACTTGGAACTTTTACCCCCAACCCCTTAAACTAGGGGGTGAAATTTGTTTGAGACCTCCGCAAATTTTGATGCTAGAGGTATGAATGCGGCGGCGGAGGGGTAAATTTTTTGCTAGCGTCGTATAAAAGTGCTGCAGTGTGTACGAAAAAAATGCGAAAACCCCCCTTCCCTCCCAACTTTCCCTCTCTCAATCCTGTATCTCAGAAATAACAGCACGTTGAAGAATTTCCCCCTCCTCCTCATTTTCACCCCCTGCTCATTTTCAGCCTGTATCACAAAAACTACAACACTTAAAAGAATTCTGTTTATTACGGAATCATGTTGAGGGGGCATGAAAAAAAGTAGAAAATTTTGATGCTAAAGGTCTGAACATAAAAAATGGAGTTTGGTGGCTATTTGACCTGGAATTTGATAGATTAAAAGGTCTGGGAACACGGGATTTTTTATTTTATTTTATGTGCCCGTGTTGGCCCGGGCTCCTTTGCAGAATAGACCATCTGCCTTCCTGCTAGGCAGCTCGTAAAAGGCAAGCATAGGCTTACCGTCACTAACACCGTGACCTTTGACAAGGTGGTAGAGTTTTGCAGCGACTCATCCGGATTGGTACCACCACCCTACCTATTCCTGCCGCCACAATTTTATGACGTGTTCCGGTTCGGAGGGTAAGGTAGCCGGTAAACTTACTTTTTCTCAAGGCCTAATATCCCGGCCTCACGTTGGTAACGCATCATTAACTACTTTAGTGTCTCTAGGCGGCGTGAATTTCTAACCATCAGGATATCTGTTTGCTTGTTTGCCTTCCAATATCATAAAAAAAAGATCGATATAATGTAATTCAGTGCAAAGCACAAGACAGAGAGCTTAAAAGTCTAATTACAAAAGATTACCTGCGAAACGCAGAAGTAAAATTGATAACAAAATTTTGGAAGGCGTTTGGCTCAAACAAGGCATATTTGCAGGAACGCCATTCTGTCTTTTGTCGAAGCTTTGCGACATAAACTTTTTCTCATCTGCTTCTTATTACCCCAACGAGGCCAAAAATGTTGAGTTGTTGAAGCCTCTAGATCCACTGGTAGTGAGTTAAGGAATTCTTGGAATGATCCTGACATAAAGGGTGTAAATGAAATTGCGTGCCATACTTACAGGGGTGATTCTACTGACGAAACTGAACCACTTTCCCTAAGGAACCCATGGGTGAATCGCAAAACAAAAATTGACATTGTATGTAGAATTAGCCGATCAGCTGATCGTTTTCCTTACAAATCTAACCAAAAAGTTAGTTGCAATTAAACGCAGTTTTATATTAATTGTAAGCATAGAAATTATATGTATAGAAATTTATGAAAAAAATATTTATAGTAAACTATATTATTTTCTATGGAATAAATAACAACATTAATGATAATTGGTACTCTATATAAACCGAAACTATTTGATTAAACCAGACGACAAACAAAATTAAAATCAGAATCATGTTTGTTCAGAAGTTTTAAAGACTTTGCAAAATAGGTAATAAAGACACAACATTTAGTACTTTATGTGTTAATGAATATCTCAGTTAAGTTTACATTACCAAAATCGCTTTATGCTTTTAAATGGGACAAACATAAAGCCTAGGGAATTTAATCGTAATTTTGAGTGGGACACTTTTCAGTTGATTTTTATTGAAGGTAAAATTGAGTGTTTGTTTTATTTATTTCAATAAAAATGTTAATCTTTCCGAAGAAAACTCCTAGCTTTTGAAAATTAAATTGTCTCACTTACTAAATATTTTCATTTCGTTACATTTGAATATCTTGAGTATTTTTACTTTAATAAACAATGTTTATAATTTCGTCTGATCTGTTAAAAATATAGCCAAAATGCATTTTTTTTTAAATAAGTGTATAAAATTTAAATGGTTGAGATTTTTGATGTAACGTGAGCAAACTACACCATTTTTAAAATAAAAGTAGGTACATAGTACAAACAAATACTATTTATTACTTACGAGTTGTACAGCAATAAAACAATAAAATACATCGAACTCTCTAAAACTGCGAAAAACCGACTTAAATTTCATTGTTTAATATTAGACCTTGTTCCTAATGATACGTGGGAGAAGGACATCCTATGAAATTAATCTACCTTTCGAAAACCTTTTTTTTGAGAGGACCATTGACCTATAAGTATATGGACATGAAATACCTACGAAAAAAGCTTGCCATTTGCTACAAAACATGGCTGCCATTCTGACATTACTAAGGCTGCTGGAAAAAGTAGAGTCTCGATATCGATATTTGATCTATTAGTGATGATCGATAGTTAAGCTAAGGTAAATATATAATAATTATTATTTACCGATCGATTGAAATTGCTACTATAAACTTATTTCCTTACTTACTTCGTGCTACTCAATCGGCTTACAAAATAAGGAAATATAATAAAACGAAAGGAATAATCTCAATATATATTTTTTACCAATTTTTTTTTTACATTTTGGTGTGCAAATATGTTATTATAAGTTACATGACTCTTTATATATATTACAGAATACATTATGATGATAATATATGTATGTACTAAAAAAATGTGCATTTGAAAGAATGCTTTTTACGATAGACTATGATCAATATTTTTAATTATACCGGTATCCATTCATATCTTATAATATCGTGTAATGTAACAAACCATTTTGTTTGGCTATCGATCACCTAATTGCTTCTCTTATCTTATAAAAAATAAAAAGGATAATTATAAAATTATGTGCTATAAAAATTGTGATATTAACTATTAGTTATCTATAGTCATCTCATCATATTGATATTTTTCTATTAGAAAAATGATTAGTTTTTAAATTTTTATTTATAAAAAATGTATTTTTTTACTCTTTTGATATCTCTGTTTTGCCACAAAAAGTTACGTAAGTGTTAAGTTTACAGCACTATTTATGACTGTGTTGATTAACAAAAGATATTTTTGTTATAACCTTTGAAAAGGCAGAAGTTGGCCTATTATGTAAAACATATATTTTATATATTTAAAAAAACTCCTAAAAGAACTATTTTACTTCCAAAATAGCCTCCCAAGCGATGATTAGTGTAAACCAGTAACAAAGTTATGTTAGTACTTTTATTGAATCAGGCATTACTTTGCGGAAATCCATTATAAAAGATGTAAAATAAGCCTTTATTTTGCTAATTCCGCGTAAGCAATGTAACCGTTGTGGCAAATTATCCTCCAAACGACACAGAATGTGACAAGCCTAACTAACGTTTCCACCACCCACCTCCGCGACCAGAACACGAATGAAGGAAGACCACCCGAACACGGGAAGCAAAACCACTTGTCACGTCCTTCGCCAACTTTGTCAATGAAAACGCCTTAGCTATTATTGTCGCCAGAATGGCACTTTCACCATAAATGGCCTAACACTTTAGCCACAAAACAGCGACGCACTTAAAACGTCTACACCAGTCTATAGGCCCTGGTTATCTCTAGGAGAGCCGCGTTCTTGTTAACTATCTTATTAAAAAAATTACGTTTCATGGCCCCACCGGTAAACTTTTATAAATTTGACACCAACACGTCACTCAGACATGTTGTCTGAGTGACGTGTTGGTTCTGGTCGCGGAGGTGGGTGGTGGGAATGTCGGTTACACTGCTTACGTGGAATTAGCAAAATAAAGGCTTATTTTACATCTTTTATGTTAGTACTTTAGGGTTAAAAGAGGGCACTTCTTTCGTGGTTCCATTGCCACCAAGTCTAAATATGATGATACGATCTCAAGAAAATTGAGAATATTTATTTGAGTACTAAATCTTAGTATCTGATTGAAATCTAAATCAGTTTTTTGACTTTAATTGTACTTAAAATTTATCAAACATTTGTGTTTGTGATTTTTTACTATATTAATTTATTACTTTAAAAACGTTAACATGATTGTGAAATAATAGTACAGTACAAAGTGAAATCACTGAAGTAAGAGCACTAGTTTTATATGGTGCTTAAAAATTTATTTCGCAGTTAATATCTAGCTCGAAATAAAGTTTTAATTAAATAACAACTTGCATAGAAATATCCTACGAGACAGTTTGGAAGTAATCTCACTAATTACATGAGTTTATTCAACATGAAGTCATAAGTCGCGCAAACATTTATTTCCATTATATTCTGGAACAAAATTTTGTATAAAACTCTGTGGCTCTAAATAAGGTAATGTACAGTTGCGCGTTGAAACAAAGTTTAAATGTTTATTAATTAATTATAACTAGATATTGTTGTGGCTTTAAAGAATTAAAGAGATTTGGTTTTCCCTTGGGAACCTGTTCGGTACCAGGGAAAATCAGGACATTCTACAATCAAATCGTTCAAGATTTAACCGAATGGGGTATCAAGAGACGGAGAACAGAACAATAGAAGAGTCGTAACCGGCTCGTTTGTATAAAAAAAAATGAATGTGGTCATGATATGGAATGTGGAGTGCCAAGACCTGGCTAGTTCTACAAGGATCGTGACATTTGGCACACGATAGGCGATATATAGTCTCTGCCTAGCCCATAAGGAACCTGGCATGAAATATACAGGGTTACATCTAAAGCACCAGCCAAATTTTGGGAAAAAGTTCGGAATCGAGCATCTTCGTTAAGATTTAGCATGTTTCAGTTATAATACAAAATAGTATGTGGGTGTGTTATGTTGAAAACTTGAATATTTTACGTCCTCCACAATCTCCGTCCCAGAAATAGGGGGACGGTTGGCAACCCTTGTTACGACAGTGACAACAGTCAAGAGATGTCACCCATATGCACTGTCACATTTCTCACGCCTGTGAACTTTTTATCGCAAACTACCAACGAGATAACACGATAATTTCGTGCGTTCGGGTAACGTTTCTCTCCTAAAATTCTTATTGCACACCAGTGTTTTATAGAATAAAAAGCAACTCAAGCCTTACTACCAGTTGAACCTTAAGAAAATCACAACATTTTAGTATACAACAAAAATGTGTACTCATTTCTGTCCGAGAAGTGCATACACACATACACAAACACACACACTCAAACACAAAACATTTGTGAACTGCATTAAACAGACGTGATAGCATTATATCAAACTTTGATAATAATACATCGCAAATATTGACTTGAAACGATTAGCATGACATAATAGATCAGAATACGCGAGGTATTAATGTTCTACATCGTAGGAAAATTCCCCAAAATAACAAAATAATGCTTTAGTTACGTGGTTCACGTTTAAAAGCCAAAATATATCCAACATCCGCATAAATACGGCCCTTGGGGGTATTTCGAAAACAACATGTCTGAGTGACGTGTTGGTGTCAAATTTATAAAAGTTTACTGGTGGGGCCATGAAACGTAATTTTTTAAATGAGATAGTTAACAAGAACGCGGCTCTCCTAGAGATAACCAGTGCCTATAGACTGGTGTAGAAGTTTTAGGTGCGTCGCTGTTTTGTGGCCAAAGTGTTAGGCCATTTATGGTGAAAGTGCCATTGTGGCGGCAAGAATAGCTAAGGTGTTTTCTTCGACAAAGTTGGCGAAGGACGTGACAAGTGGTTTTGCTTCCCGTGTTCGGGTGGTCTTCCTTCATTCGTGTTCTTGTCGCGGAGGTGGGTGGTGGGAACGTCAGTTAGGCTTGTCACATTCTGTGTCGTTTAGAGGATCATTTGCCACAACAGTTACACTGCTTACGCGGAATTAGCAAAATAAAAGCTTATTTTACATCTGTTATAATGGATTTCCGCAAAGTAACGCCTGATTCAATAAAATACCATACAAACCTTCACCGTAAATTGGTTCGAACGAGATCTAGTAAGTAGTTCTTTTAATAGGTATTGTAACAATTACAATTTCAATAGTTGCATTTAACTGCTGAAAGATGGCACTTTGTAATTTAGAATCGCGGAAATTGCAGAAGTGGCGTAAACTGCTACCACTGTAGATTATATATTAAATATGATAGGAAGGAACTGAAAGGTCATTTATATCATGATTCTCGCTGCCACGGAACCCTTCATAAGAGTCCGACTAGCACTTGACCGCTGTTTTTACCGTTATGTGTCAATATTTTTCAATTAAATTGATTATCACTAAAATATATTAAAATATAAGCTGCCAGTGATTATAATATTATCTGTAAAGAATACTATTTCCATTCTTTATTACTAGAAAGATCTGCGCTTAGGTCGTAACAGAATAGAAGATTTTAATCATAAGTGGGATGTACACATAAAATCTAGTTTAATGGCTCCAGTGGTAAAAATTTAAAAGTATCCACCGGAGTCTGCCCATATCACAGCTACTCGACGCTGTCGCTTTAAAACTATTCTGACTTCTATGGGACATAAAGCTAGGAACGATGAAACGGGGATGTTTATTAGTATCGTTCTTCTTTAACATTTAGGTTATTGTTATCCATCTGTTTCATAAGTATTTCACTTGTTATTACTAGTTAACCGCGGTTTTACCTGCATATTAAAGTGAATTAATCTGAATCCCTCGAAAGTATCGGACTAAACCTTAGTGTACACAAACAGTCCTTCCACCAAATGTAATCTCATTAGATTACATTTGGTGACAGGACAGTATCATCAGATGTAATCTATTCAAAAATTAATTAAAATTTCTTTAGCCGTTTTGATGAGAGAATGGAACATAAACACAAACAAACACATTTGCATTTAAAAAAAAAAAGTATCTTCACGCCTATATCCCCGAAGAGGTAGGCAGAGGCACAACAAGGGCACCCACGACTAGCCGAAGATACTAAGTCCCACAATGTGATAGGTGGCAAGCCTATCGCCAACCGGGCACATGAGGCTGGCTACATGAGGTCCCGGGTTCGAATCCCGGGTCGGGCAATAAAAAGAAAATTGGATTTTTCCAATTTTCTTATAAAAAAAATGTTGCTCGGGATAGGAATGTGCCCGGTTGGCGATAGGCTTGCCACCTATCACATTGTGGGACTTAGTGTCTTCGGCTAATCGTGAGTGCACTGGTTGTGCCTCTGCCTACCTATTCGAGGATATGGGCGTGAAGATACTTTAATGCTTACACATACATACACAAATGTAATACCAATTGACAAAGGCAGTGATGATAATTTAGCGGATTTAACATTATAATTGTTAAAATCGAAATCATTTTTAGAGTAGCGCATCTAATATCAAATGTATTTTTATTGTAATCATGATTCATATATACATTAAAAAAACTCCAATTTTGTGGCCTAATGTTAAAAGTTTAAAAGCGTCCACTGAGAATCTAGCCTCATTATAACTACTGGACAGCGTTCCTTAAAAACCAAATGCGACCCCAATGTATCATTAAGCTAGGAATGATGAAACTCGTGCGTATGTTGTTTTCCTTCAATTTTGCACATTTTAGTCTGTTTTTGTTGTGCTATAAAAGTTGTTTTTTAATGAAGACAGAGAAAATGCATTCAGCTCTCTTGATCACAAAAGATAATTGTGGTCTATATGTAGGGTAACATATATGTTATAAGTTCGTCGATATCTAGTGGCCGGGGTGTTAAGAATATTGTCCAAATCTAACCGCTACTCAAGCTTTTGGACTGGATCATTACTCTGTCATGGATACAGAAATATATAAACCATTGTTGCACTTCTAACTGCCACCAGCGATCTTATTGGTGACCCATCTAGCCTAGCCTTAACGTTAAGCCTCGGACGAGATTCTAGGAAGGGAATAAGATAGTATGTATATTCTATACAGACCCCATACGTTATAAGACCAATACGTCAATAAATTAGTTAAATTTATTTTGAAAAGCTTACTTAATTTTTTTACAAATTAATGTAACATCGGTATTTTTTTTGCCTAACTACTAATTTTTAATCTGAAAATATTTTATTCGGTACTTTGTTTCCTTAAAAAATATTAAGATGTTACAAAATAACACCTTTTTGTTATATCACATTTAAAATGGCTACGTGTTTATAAATAGTATCCGAAACTAAATAAAAAAATTAAAAAAAACATAAATTAGACCATCAATACATATTTTAATTTTTTTATGAAGAAACGACAGTCAGTGTCAATATAATTTAAATTCCTTATCACAAGAGGCACAATTTGATGTGATATAAAAAACAAAAGAAGATTTAGAAAATATTTAACATAAAAATATAAACCTAAAAAGTTTTTCAACAAAAAACTATTTCCACACTAATATATAAACGCATTGCCTTTCCGCCGTAACTAAACAGAACATTGGAACCACAAGTGATGTATAGATAAAACTCCAGTTTAATGGCCCAATGTTAAAAGTTTAAAAGCGTCCACAGAGAGTCTGGTTTCGTCACAGCTACTAGCGAGTGTCGAGTGAAAACCGAGTGCTCCAATGTGACATTAAGCTGGAACTACGAAGCAGGGACCTATATTACCTTTCTTGTTCAAACTTCAGCACATTTCAACACATTAGCCGTGTAACTCTATTACCTGTTGCACGCTAAAATAGTAGTTTCCCTTATTTATAACAATATATTATTCTGAGGTTACTTTGTTTCGTAATAGTGTTTTACAAACCTACTTTAATCAATGTGTTGTTTATATAACATATACTGTTTGAGTAGTGTAGCACTAACTAAATATAAAATTAAGTATAAGTAACTAACACAGCAAAAACAAGACTTAAAAATAATGGTCCGTCCATACACATGCGATGCAATGACCAAGTGAAATAAGGAAGTACTTACCTATACACCTGTATACCTGTACCTATGTGTGTGCGTAGCGCAGCGCTGGAGTAGGTATCATTTTATCGTCTCGCTTAGCCTCAGGCCTGAAAGAGTATGGTTTCATTAGTCCGAGACTGGAAAAGTTTTGGGATTCTGTAAGGGATGTTCTGGATATGGTTGAAGGAAATGAAAAAGTGATTATGTGTGGTGACTTGAATGGTTGGGTGGGGACACGACGGGACGGTTACGAGGCCGTTCTTGGACCCTATGGTGATAAGAAAATGAATGATGCTGGTAAGCATATTGTAGATTTATGTGGAAAGAAATCTTCTTGTGTGTCTAACACAATGTTTCAGCATAAGGACATACATACGTATACATGGAGAAGGAATGATCAAATGAGTATGATAGATTTGATTTTGGTTGATAGTCGCCTCCGGAAATGTTTAGTGGACACAAGAGCCTTCGGAGGCCCAACTATTAATACCGACCACTACTTGGTTATTAGCCGGTTTAGGGGTCTGTTTAAGAAGTGGAGGCGCTGGCGAGTACGTATTCCATTTGGAGGGCTTGTAAGGATTAAGAGTGAAAAGTTGCAAGACCCGAATGTAGGAAGCATGTATGAGAGTCAAGTCCAAGACAGGCTAAATAGTGTGTGCCTACCGAACTTAGACGTGGATGACTGTTGGAATGTTTTGAAACATAGTATGGTTGATGTTGCGAAATAGGTATGTGGGAGTGCAAAGATGCACAAGTCTACGAATGGTGACGCATGGTGGGATGAGGAGGTAAAAGCCTCAGTTGAAAGAAAGAAGAAAGCTTGGCTAGACTATGTAGCATGTTTGCAGTCGAATGACAGTATGAAAGATTTGAAGAAAGAAATGTACCGTTGTTGCAAGAATATGATTAAGCACTTAGTGAAAGAGAAGCGTGAAAGGGAAAGTATGAAACTAGAAGAGAGGTTGGCTAACAATTTCGAGATGAACACCAAACTCTTTTGGAGGGAGGTGAAAAAGTCTCGGATTATTACACGCATGACGTTAAAACGGTGGAGTGAATTTTATGGAGATATTTATGAATGTGCCCAAGATGCTGCCGCTTGGTCAGAGTACTCATATGACTCGGAAGTAGCGGAGGCATCCCACGGCATTTTGATGGAAGAAGTTGAATGGGCAATAAGAAGTATGAAATATGGTAAAGCTGCGGGAGTAGATAGGGTTACAGCTGAGATGATCAAACTTGGTGGTCCTGCCGTCCGGGACTCTTTCTGGGTTTTTTGTAACAAATGTTGGAAGACCGGCAGAGAACCCGAAGACTGGCGACGTGCGGTCATCGTGCCCTTGTATAAAGGCAAGGGTTGACGCATGGACTGTACATGGCATGGACAGTTACAGGGCCATTAGTTTGATCAGTTTAGCATCAAAAGTGTATGGAAAAATAGTTGATAGGAGGATGCAAGGGATGTCCGATGGAACATTGTGGGAGGCTAAAGGCGGTTTCAGGTCTGGAAGAGACGTATGGATCAAGTCTTTTCGCTGCGCAACAATATAGAGAAGCATCTGGCTGTTGGTCAGAAGGTTTTCTGCGGTTTTGTGGATCTCGAAAAAGCGTTTGATAGGGTTGTACGTAAGGAATTTTGGGACATTTTGCCAGATTATGGGATAGTCGGGTCCCTGCTGTGTGCGGTGCAGTCGATGTATTTAGACTGTAAAGCATGCGTGCGGGTGGATGGCAACATATCGCCTTGGTTTGATGTTAATATTGGCGTCAAGCAGGGTTGTGTGTTGTCAGCGCGCTTGTTTATCTTATATTTGGACAAATGTCTTCAAAGGTTAAGATCATTGAATGTGGGAATGCGTATGGGTGACCAAGTGGTGAACTGCCTGCTTTATGCAGATGATGCTGTACTTTTGGGCTCTACACTATCTGAGCTTTACACACATGTTGATGATGTAGTGCTGGAACAAGTGGTAGAAATTGTATATCTTGGTTGTGCTTTTAGCAGGGATGGAAGGTACACCGCGGATGTAGAGAGGAGAGTGAGTGCAGGGAATAGTGCGAATGGAGCGTTGGGTAAGCTATTCCAAAGCGAGGTTTTGAGTCAAAAAGCTAGACTCGCTTTGCATAATTCTGTGCTTATTCTAACGTTATTGTATGGAAGCGAGAGTTGGGTATGTCAAAAAGAGCATGAAAGTAGGATGAATGCGGTCGAAATGAGAGCACTACGGAAAATCTATGGTGCAACGCTCGCTGACCGCATTCGTAACAGTGAGATCCGAGAAAGAGTGGGATTGAAAGAAAGTGTTAATGTTAAAATGTGAAAGGGCATGCTCCGCTGGTTCGGTCATGTGGAAATAATGACAGGTGAAAGATTGACAAATCAGGTATACAGTGCGAATGTGGATGGTTGTAGGTACCTGGGGAGACCAAGGCTGACATTTCACGATCAGATCAATTGGATATTATCCGAGGGTGGTGTCAAGAGTCTCCGAAACCGGCGTGTTTATATGAAAAGGGTTATGAATGTGAAGGAAGCAAGACAGGTTTGTCAGGATCGTGAGGTCTGGCACTCGATACTCTCTGCCTACCCCGTAAGGGACTTGGCGTAAAGATATCTATGTATGTGTATGTAACATTTAGATGTCTGCATTTCCGGGTCTGGGTGTTTATTAAATTTATTCTGGTATCTATATAAGTATTTATATGTATTAGTATCGTTGACTAACATCCATGACACAAGCATATAATTTGCTTACTTTGGGGTTAGATTCAATTTGTGTGATTTGTCCAAGGATGACATTGTTAGGAAATATGACGTCACTTTTTTAATCTTAGACAGGCTGACTACGTCATTTAGAAAACCAATTACGTGGTGATACGAAAACCGCAGTATGAATTGCGGCGACGACATACTGTGGTTTCACTTTCCCTCCGTCTTTGAATTTTCGATTAAGTCATACATTCTGACGCGAATTTTATACAAAAACATTATCAAAATAAGTGAACAACGCCGCGAATGAAGTTTTCATTTCAAAAAGTGACGTCATCGTTTCCAATTAAATAATTTTGAAAACCATGAATTTTTTTCGTAATTGCTTTCCAAAATCACATTTTCAGGAAATATGACGTCACTTTTTTAATTTTAGACTGACTATAGTTATAAGTAACTGAGTGGTGAAATAACAGTGGAATTTAATTTTAACACACATTACTAAGAAATATGTGGCGTCATTAGTTCTACGCAGTAATAAACTCATAGAATACCTAAGTACAAAGGCTGTGTGTGCACAGTCGCTTTTACCACTAAATCTTACTTTGTACTTAAAATTAAAACCTTAGAAACGGTTTATTGCGATGTTTCTCATGTCGCACGTTTAATAAGAATTAATAGGCCACCACAATCATGTATTAGAGTATGTTTTAACATAGAATACGCACGTTTTATACATCACATAAATTTATCGCTTCTGTGGTCTAGCGGTCCGGGTGTTGAACTTGACTGCATGAGGTCCTGGCTTCGAATCCCGGGTCGGCCAACATAAAGAAAATTGGATTTTTCCTATTTTCTAATTTAAAAAAAATATTGGTCGGATTTGGAAATGTGCTCGGTTGGCGATAGGTTTGCCACCTATCACATTGTGGGACTTAGTGTCTTCGGCTAGTCGTGGGTGCCTTGGTTGTACCTCTGCCTACCTCTTCGGTGATATGGGCGTGAAGATACATAAATTTATAGTGAATGCAATGCTTTAAAAGCCCTTAAATGTGTTTTGGTGATAATTTTTTTGTGCACCAAATCATTTAATTTTAAGTTATAGTTATTTTCTTTTAATGTTAATAATAGAAAGAGACAAAACACGTTTAGTGCTGTCAGATTATTCTGTACGTGATATTTATAGAATTTCAATTTATTCCTTGGAAAACGTTGATTTTTTAATCACAAACTACTGGACTAATCTAACATGTCTAAAATATTCCATCCACAGTTTATACCCCCTGTTCCATCTCTTTTCTCTTTTCTGCATTGAAAAATATAGAACACGCCTGAAATAGATTTAGTTAGTCCAAAATGACTATCATATTGGTCACGCGTTTTGCTATGAAATGACTACAGGACTTAATATTTTATAATATCTTTACATTATGAATAAACTTTTGCTTTACTAATATTTAAGTTTATTGCAAAATGCAAATGCAAATAATATTGAAAGAGCAATTTCTATTAATTAAGAGCTTTTTTATAAGAATTCGCTTGCTTTGCAATAAACATCACTTTAAGATTCACTTCCACTTATAGCTTAAGCTTAAATTTATGCTATTTTTACCATTTTTAATCCCCCGACGAAAAAAGGAAGTGTTACAATTTTGACGTTCCTGTTTACGATAATTTTAGATATTGATCGCACGATAATTCCTGGTGAATGAACCGATTCGATGCGGATTGTTAATTTAATAATTATTTATAACATAATTACTTAGATCATAGTTAAGGGTGCACATGTATTTGGTTGTGTGTCTTTATCTATCTGTGCTATCATAACTTTCGAACGGATGGACCGATTCCGATTCGGATTTAGTTTGAAAGCTAGCGTGAACGAGGTTATTAGCATTTAGAACCAAAATCAGAACAAAAATTATTTACATGGACCATACCCAATCATCCTATTAATATTATAAATGCGAAAGTTTGTAAGTATGGATGTATGGATGTTTGTTACTCTTTCACGCTCGAATGGCTGAACGGATGTGTCTGAAATTTGGAAGACAGATAGATTGTGACCTGGATTAACATATAGGCTATTTTTTATCCCGATCGCACACCGCGTTTCTGTGAAAACGCGGGCGTAGCCGCAGGTAGCAGCTAGTAGACCATAGTTAGAAAAAAACGACGTGTTGCATTCCGAGAGTGCTGGCAGAAGTGAAAACTTGAACATTAACGTAGTGCATTTTTGAAATTTTGTAACGGTTAGGGAATAATTTTGCACGAATTGCTTTAACTATCAATATGAAAGTACTATAATTTCTGTGGTACAATACAATATTCATTTATTGCGCTATCGTACACAAACATTCGCGCAAGCGCCCTGCCCCGTTTTAGGAATTTTCGATCAGGTCACGTGTTATGACGCGTGCTTAGAAGTTTTTACCCATTCCAAAAAAAAGTGCGCAACGCAACTAAAGAAGTTTTCACTTCAAAAATTGTCGTTCATCTTTAAAAAAAATGTCGGAGATTTAAATATTTGTTATTTTCCAAGCACGGGAAAAATGTTAAAACAAAATATCCTAATTCATTTTTAAGATAACAATTTTGTTTTTGAAAGCAATCAAAAACTACTCAAGATCACTTGAAACTTTATAAATTAATTTATTGGAAAACTCTTGTTATTGAACAAATGAATACATTTCCTGATGCTCAGGATTAAAACATACTAGCCAAACCCGCGAACTTCGTATCGCTTGACATTAAGATTATTAACAGTTTGTATAGAAAAAGGATTAAAAGTAAAGGATTGCTTTTTCAATTATACCTGCAATTTTCCTGGTTTCCGTTTGCATAAGATTTGCTTATCAAAAATTCGTTCATCCGTCTAGGCATGACGCGATGAATCATCATTTTTATAAGTACTGTTGGTCGCCCATTGGTCGAAGTCGACAATAATAAATTTTAATATCTTGTTGATAAGAACTCCATCTTCATTTCTCAAGACTAACTACTTTGTTTCCAAACTTTATTGTGCGCCATCTGTGATCTTTTATCGTTATCATCAATATATTTAGTTGTATGTGTGAAATGCATGGTAGTGTGATTACTGTTTTATTTATTTATTTAATGTACTTTATTAGCATTATTATTGAAAAATATTAGCGTTCTGCACTTCTACTACACATAAACTATAAGTGTGCCAAATTCTATACACCTGCGTCCTTGCAATTTACGTAAAAAGGGGTCCAAAGTTTTGGCATCACGTATTAATATATAGATATTAGCCGACTCGGCGAACTGAGTATCGCTTGACATTACGAATAGTTTGTATGTGGGAAAAATTATAGTAATTTTGACGATTTTTGATTTTATTTTTATATACAGATAGTCACCAAACATGTTAAGGTAACAGTGACAATCTGAGTATAGTTAGTAAGTTTTTTTTTGGATACGTTAATACGAAAAGGTGCTAGTCATCAATTTTTTTGAACTATATCACAATGGTAAGAATAATTGTACAGCCTCCCATATTTCTGCCGCTATAACGAAGGTGTCGATTACCAATACGGTATTTATACCTTAGGCTGTAGTCGATAGACTTTCGACCCCTAAAACACTGGTCACAAGACAGCGACCGATGGTATTCATGAGCCATGGTTGTCTCTTCCTATGAGGACAGTAGAGTGCTTGTTTGTTAACTAATGCCTAAAAAATAAGACATAAATGATTAGTTACTCTCTGATCTAAAAGACGTTGTTCTGTCCTATCTATAAAGATTTTTTTTAAAAGAACCGTCTTCTAACAAAAACTAACACAACAAACAATTCCAAATTGGTAAATCCGTTCACGCGTGTGTGATGTGCAATGAAAATAGGGATTCGTTTTTTAACCCCTGACAGAAAACGAGGGGTGTTATAAATAAGACGATTCATAAGTTGTGTGTCTGTCTATGCCAGCCTTTCCCAAAGTGGGCGATAACGCCCCCTTGTGGGCGCTGGAAGCCTAGAGGGGGGCGGTATAAATCTTGAAAAAAATGT
>NJDC01044994.1:50162-70411 GCA_002245475.1 Calephelis virginiensis | reverse complement strand
AATTTCCTCGCTGCCGCCAAATATCACTATGTGAGCTTGAGTAATGAGGCCACCGGCTTAGCCAAGACCCTCAACCCTGTCATGACTTATTGACGACTTATGACTAATAATAATTGAATCCCGATTTTGGTAAATTTGATACAAATTTCTAGTTGACTAATGCCAAAATACTGACGTGAATGCCAAAACCTAAAAAAGAAAAAGAACACTGCCGCCGTCTTAGATTTTTATTTGTCAACTGGTGAACATATATAGATACATTTTTTGTACTTTTTATGTTCGTATAAGTAAAATGATATTCAATTACAATTATTTAAAAAGACGTCCACCTAAAATTATATTAATGAATATTAAAAGTAGTGAAGTTTTAGTCATAAATAAATTTATTTAATTTTGTTTTAACTACATCATTTTACTTATAAGAACATAAAAAGTACAAAAAATTTATCTTTAAATGAGATAATTTTTTTGTACTTTTTATGTTCTTATAAGTAAAATGATATTCAATTGGTATTATTTAAAACGACGTCCACCTAAAATTGTATTAATGAGTATTAGAAGTAGTGAAGTTTTAGTGATAAATAAATTAATTTAATTTTGTTTTAACTACATCATGAAAATTGTGAACCGTCCCTGTTTGGCGAGGATTCACAACTTTATGAAAGTCAAAATCGGACGAATTGTGAACTTTTCCGTTTCACACAAACTGACGGTTTATCATTAACAAAAAACATGGATAAATATAAATAATATGTTTAGTTAAAAATTATACGACTAACAATTTTTATAATTCTACAACTTAAAGTTTTTTGACATCAGAAGGATAATGAGTTGGTATCAACACTATAATATTGTTTAGACCATGTTTAGACTATTGTCTTGTAATGACTTCTTATTCTGAAATCTCAAATATTTCAGGTATAAATAACTACTTGCTCAATTTGTTGTGTAATAGGTTCGACATCCTGTAGAATGCAAGCCATGGAGGTCGTTCAATGGCCCGAGTAAATCAATTCTAGCCGTAGCATTTTGCAAATTCCGACCCAATTTTAAACAACACTAATATTAGCTAAAATTAAACAATAAGAAAACTGTTTAAGATAAATTCTCGGTAGTTTGCTTCGAGGCATATTTAATATAATAATTGTGTAGTAACCTGTTATGAGTAAAATTTTCAGATTAGAGTTCAGAACAGTCAGAACAGCTGAGGAGTTTCTTTGCTTAAACTAGATGTAGACAAAAAAAAAATAATAAAAGACGCTGTCTCTTTATCTATATCCTAATAACAAAAAACATTTTTTGAAGTGAAAACTTCTTGAGCGGCGTTGCGCACTTTTTGAAATGGGTAAAAACTTCTAAACTCTCGTCCGGACACGTGACCTGATCGAAAATTCGTAAGACGGCGCAGGGCGCTTTCGCGAATGTTCGTGTTGTCATGTTTGTGTACGATAGCTCAATAAATGAATATTGTATTCTACCACATAAATGATAGTACTTTCATACTGATAATTAAAGCAATTGGTACAAAATTATTCCCTGACCATTCCAAAATATGCACAACATTAATTTTCAAGTTTTCACTTCTGCCGGCAATCCCGGAGTTTAACCCGTTTTTTTATTATAAGGCCATTTAAAAAAAAAGATAATGTATAATTTTAAATAAATGTGTATTTTTAGTAAATGTGTATTACACTACACAGTACACATGCTCTTCACAATCATCCACATTTTCTGGTACATAAACACACTCTTACACACTCCAATATTTTTTTCTTTGTACAAAACTGAATAAAAAAATTTTTGGTTTCAAATGCTTGCATTAGGTGAAGCCTATAGCACTCATTCATTACTGTTAGAAAAATTTAGTTGTAACTTATAAGAAGTCAGTTCATTACTTTTCAACCAAATTCCAATAAAACAATTGACCGAGTGCTTTTGCAAATCAATATGAATGAAAGAAAGTCGCGATAGTTGCACTATTTAGGAGATTAGAACTCAATAACGGATTCAGCGATTTTGCTGAAAATTGACTGGAAGGTAGCCAGGGTATAGGCATGAGATACTATTTATCCCTTTGAAACCAGGAAACATAATTTTAATTTTTTCCATACAAACTGAACAGGGTGGAACAAAGTTCGCCGAAACAGCTAGTAAATTATAAATTAAAAAAATTATAATAGTAAGTAAAAGTATTTTCACGCCCTTTATCGCGAAGTGGTGAGCTGAGGCACAACCAAGGCACCCACGACTAGCCGAAGACACTACTTCCCACAATATGATAGGTGGGAAGCCACACCAACCAGCCACATGTCCAATCCATAACAACATTTTTTTTTCGAAAATTGAAAAAAAAAACACATTTTCTTTTTGTTGCCCGACCGGGAAATCGAACCTGAACTGCTGGACCGTTATACCACAGAGGCGATTGATAATATTAACTTTTTGAATTTGTAATTTGTGGAGAAAAAGATCATGTTTTTTATCTCAGAGGTCTACAAACAATCACACGCCCCTTCTGATGGTACGAGATAGCCGTGCCCACAGACACCACGGATGTCAGTCTACCACTTACCTTACCCACTGGACCGGGACGTGTCAGAGTCAATATGACGGCAGGAATAAGTAAGGCGGTAGGTCCTTTCCTGGTACTACAAGTTGCTGCAAAGCTCTCTTAGTGGTTTTATTGGTCTTCTTAAATCTTCTCTTTAATTTTTTTTTAATGACTCTTTAACCAATGCTCGCCTTTTACGAGCTGCCTGGCAGATAGGCAGGTTGTCTAATCTACTCAACGGAGCGAACCGAAAGAAAGAAAGAAAAATAAAATATTTGCGGAATATGAGTGTTACAAAGATATTACAAAATTATTTAGGCGTTCCAACATATTCTACCAACTTGTGGTGTGCAAATATTTTAATAGTTATTAATTAAATTAGTTAGTTTAGTTATTTACTTACTATTTACACATTGTTTATTGTATTGATTACATGATTATTTGTTAATACAAACAATTTTTAGAATATAAATAACTAGCTGCTACCTGCGGCTTCGCCCGCGTTTTCACAGAAACCCGGTGTGCGATCAGGATTAAAAATAGCCTATATGTTAATGTCACAATCTATATGTCTTCCAAATTTCAGACAAATCCGTTCAGCCATTTGAGCGTGAAAGAGTAACAAACATCCATTCATACATACTTACAAACTTTCGCATTTATAATATTAATAGGATTTATCCCTATATACCGTAAACTACCACCGTTGCCAAACCTAGCCAGACAGGAGAAGAAACGGCAAAACAAACTCCTGACAAAATCAAATAATACAGCTAAATACAAATAGTGAAAAAAATCCGAATACACCAAATATCGACCACCAAACGAATGTTTGGCGCATCTTTACAAATAACTAAATATTGTAGATGTTTTCGATTCGGACCTATCGTCACCGAGCTCTACAATTTATTGTTAACTATAAGAACATTTATCTATGAGTAACTAAATTTAATTTAACCTCAAAATAAGCAAATTGTATGCTTTTGTCACGTGTGGTAAATAAATTTTAAATAAATTTAATAAACAGACAGGCTTACAAATACAGACATCAAAATGTTCATTACATAAAAGCCTGACCCCGTCGGGAATCGAATCCGAGCCTCTCCCCTCGACCTATGAGGTAGTCAAAAACTATAATTGCTCATTAGTCATTACGTAAGCTGCCCACAGCTTTAACTTGATTTAGTTAAGACTTAAGGTTATTGACCGATAAGACCGCCCTTGTGTACCTTTTACTTCTTGTAAATTTTGGTTCATATTAAAGTGTATTTATTCATTCATTTAGCTTTTGGGCTACCATGACGGTAATATCAATCCTATTGCCAAATCATCCTACTAGCGGATGACATACCAAAATATTACAAATATTCTACGTTTTATTATAAGAAGTCGCAAGCAAAAGCTAGTGTAAGAAATAGGAACATTCTCTCTGTTCCATGTATCTATTATAGCCTGCACCATCTGTGGGCTGTGGCTTTGTACCACAAAGCGGTTCTAATATATACGCTGGTATTATTTAATTAAAATACATTTCCACGATCTAACTCCAAATTTATTTATTGCTTTTTTGTAGCTACAGCCACTGACGAATGGGTTTTTTGTTGAGTCCTTTTTCGAAAAGTAATTTTACTGAAAGTCATGACTCTGAGGTGGTTCCAAATACATTTGATTAGAATCTAACAAGTTGTTTTATAGTTATATATAATACTTGTATTTTTTTGCTTATGTACTAATCAATATAGGCTATAATTATGAATAGAAAAAAGATACCCATCCGTGAGAAGTGAGAATTCGGGACGAGTCGCTAATTCACTCAAATATTATAAACGCAAAAGTCTGTCCATCACATTTTCACGCCTAAGCCCCTGGATCGATTTTAATGAAATTTTATATAAATCCCACTTCACGTAGTCATCGCATCACGCTTAAACGGATAGATTTTGATATTTTTTTTTGTTTTGTTATTTTCAGAAGGTTCTTATGAACCGTCTCGTTGGTTGAGTGGCTAGCGTACCCGCCTAACTACCCCGAAGGCTCGGGTTCGATTCCCGATGGGGACAGGCATTTGTATGATGAACATTTAAATGTGTGAGTTTCTGGATCTTCTTCTTATTAAATCTATTCTAGTATATAATTAAGCATTTCTATGTGTTAGTATCGTTGACCAACACCCAAAGCACAAGCACATAATTTGCTTACTTTGGGGTTAGATTGAATTGGTGTAACTTGTCCAGGGATATTTATTTGTTTATGAAAAGGAAACCCGGTAAAATTGCGGGGAATATGGGAAAAACATTACTTTAATTTTTCCCACATACGAACTATTACTAATGGTCAAACGATAAATATTTCGCCGGGTAGGCTAGTAATAAATAATATTGAAATGCACGTCATTGAGCTTAGTTTCACGATTCAGTCATTCCAGGAAAAATGTAATGCTTCGTGCACACTGGGCACAGGTGACGTCATTAAATCGAAACGAAATATAAAACGGAATTGCCAACTAGATATCGGAATGCGAGTAATTGTATTCTCACACATCCAAACGTCTAGTCGGATTAGAGTGACAATATTTCGTGGCCTATAGACAGGATAAAGAATTTTATGAATGTGTCGTTGTTCTACGGGTGGAATCCATTAATCCAAACCGGAAAATCAGATTAGCAAACAAACACTCGGCTACCCGGATGGTATGAGACAACCGTGGGCTACTGTCACCATAGATGTTACAGGTACAATAATGTCTTGGAGCCCGGATGAAGGCCTATTGTGCAAGTCTACCTGCTACCCTACCCTCCTAACCGGAACGTTAGAGTCATTATGACTGCAAAATTAATTAAAGCAGTAGATTCTTAAGCATCCATGTTGCTGTAACATACTCTACCGCCAATGTACTGGTTGGTAATCTACAAATGATAAAAACTATAAAAATATTTTTTTGGCTTTGATATACTCTAAGAAAACACTGTGTCGTTAGGGCCAGCTCTTCTTAATCAACTCTAAAAGGAGGCGGTTCTCATTTTTGTATTCTTTTTTGTATGTTTGTTACGCGATTACTCCTTTAATATTCAACTGATTTTGATGTTTGTTTTTAGAAAATGGACTTTAAAATCGGTTGCTATTCTGTTTTTTTTTATTAATACTACTTATTTTATTATTGATTTCTTAGCTTTCTCCATATTTATTACCCTTTTCGTATAAACACGCTGGTTTGACTCTTGTTTGTGATGTCAACCAAGGGCTCCCCGTGTACCTTCATCCATTCTAATGGACATTGCATACCTATTGGACATTGTTATGTCAATCTTTAATTTGCTATGATTTCTACATGGTCCACTTTTCACTAACCCAAAGAAGCAAAAATAAAACACCCGTGTGGTCACCCTACATAACAATGCTAACTTTTCTAGAATTAAATGAAAATAGTCGCTCAACTTTTAAAAGCGCTGCTCTGGCGTTTTATAGGAAAATACATTTTATTCGTAGTTAAATAAAATGTTCGTATGACACTAGTCTAAAAGGACATATTTGCAAAGTTTGAAACCTTGACCCAATTGTCGATATTGCTTTTATAGTCGCTGGTGTTTTAGGTATTTATTTCAGCTGCAAAATAATGCTCGTCAGTGGAGTTTTAAATCTTAGCCTTTAAACACTTCGTATAAATTTGACAACCCTGATCAAGAAGGGACGTATTACTTGATAAATATAATTGCCTCTGTGATAAAGCTAGAGGCAGGGTTTTTGCGTCGATCACACAAAGTCCAGGGTTCGATTGCGGGTTACAACAATTCAAAATTTACTTTTATATTTATTATTGTTATATATATCACAACTTGTTCCTGAGGGAAACTCTTGAACCTATGTTATAAAAATCTATATTGTTATATTTTAGAATAGGTACCGTAGCACTATTAATTACATTTGTTATGTAGCGACTACCAACTATTAGAGCTTGCGACTTATGCCCGGTTCCTATATTCAAGAAATGAGTCGTTTTGATTACGGATGGTAGTATTTCATACGATTAGTAAGTTAACTCCACATTTTTTTTTTGAAAATATGAATAACGCTTCGTTACTTTTGAGCAAACTATGAATTGTTATGAAGTTTAGTTGATTATAGGAACCGGGCATTACTTGGGTTTACGGAGAGGCCAAATGATTCAGCCCAGTAATAGATAAGGTCTAAATCCATGTTCATATCATTAATACCATCCGCAATATCTCTGGCATTAACGTTTATTTTTTTTCAATTTTCTAATTAAACAAGGTTGCCTGGGATTGGATAAATATCCGAATGATTTACGGTATGGGACTGAATATCTTCGGTTTATCGTGAGTGCCCTGGTTGCGTCTCTGCCTAACTCTTCCGAATCGCCTGTGTGATCTAGCGGTCCAGATGTTGGACTTGACTTCATGAGGTCACAGGTTCGATTCTCGGGTCGTGTAACAAAAAGAAGATGTGGTTTTTCGAATTTTCTAATAAAAAAATGTTGCTCGGGATCGGATATGTGCCCGGTTGGCAATGAGCTTGCCACTTATCACATTATGGGAGTTAGTGTCTTCGGCAAGTCGTGGGTGCCCTGGTTGTGCTTCTGCCCACCTCTTCGAGGATATGGGCGTGACGAAATGAGAGATAATATTAATAAATGATAATAATACTAATGACATCTTATAAAATAATTTACATAAAAATAATAAATATGTATAAATATAGAACCTAATGAGCAAACATGAATAAGTACCTAAGTGTTTACTACAATTCTTTCAACCGCTTTTTGAAGATAGGCAGGGATGGACTATCGCAGACCTCCAAAGGAAATTAATTCAATAACAATGCTTATAACAGCAAAAAAATTACATAACTGTATATAAAAAATGTCGATATTATTTTTTAAATATTCGTTTTTGTTAAAATATTTGAATTGGTACACATTTCGTCCGGTTTAACAATTTGTATCCTTCTAACAGGATACAATTTTTATTGCAATATATTTTCTTAAATATTCGGAAATTTGAAATGTTTTGACAGATATTAAAATGTGTAATTCAAAAAATTAATACCTATATGATAAGATAATAAAATCATTAGTTGCATTTTTGTAACATGTTTACATAGCCGTTATTGTATTTATGTAGTTTTACATTACGTATTATATTCATATTTATTTTAGATATGTTAATTTCAGGTTATTTAGTAAATTTAAGATATTTTTGTTTATAATTATCCGTAATCAATTTGTGTTGTTGTAAGAATGTGTTATTTTCTTTGGACAAATTTTTGTGCCATATGTTTTTGTCACCAACAAACTAAACTGGAAGAAAATGCTTATTGGCATTAACTTCGCCTTGGACATTTTGTCTCAGTAAAACAAAGTATAAAAATAATAAAAAAATTATAATAATGAACGATAATTTGAATGTTACCTATATGACTATTGACTTAGAACGTATTTCAGTTCATAACAAATATCGAAATTTATTTGGGTTATATAATTAGGCAATTTACAATATACCAACTGGCAACATTAGTGGGGTTTCTTCGAATTGTAAGGATATTAATTAAACATGTACTGACACGTGACATTTCTCTCTAATGGATAATATCTTGACGTCAATTATTTTGATATGATTGAGAAACGTGTATTAAAGGTTTAAGGCCTACCGCACACGTTTGGAATAATTACATTCGAAAAATCGAAATTCAAATTGGAAAGCAACATATCCAAATACCTTACCTATACCTTAAGCCTAAGAGCTCACAGAGCGGTTCTTACCCGCGCTCGTGGAACTGAACGGAACTTTTATCACACTTTTGTCACACAGCCGCCGTCAAGGTAAAAATCATCACCCGCAAACTTGTGCGATTCTACGGGCGGGCGACCGCTGCTGCGGGAACCGCAGACAACCACGGGCGCTATGAGTTTAAAACGCGTCGTGAAATATAACGCGGCGCGGGCAAAAACGCCCCGTGTGTTATTACGCTTAGGCACTGTGTTATCTAAAGGCTTAGGGGATTCCGTTTTGAAATTTCGAAACGAAATTTTCACCCATACAAATCCACTCAAATACCTCTACCAGATATGTCAATAATTGTATTTGAAACGGAATTACGATACGATTATTCGAAATGGTATTCCGAATCGGATCCACGACGAATGTGGTGGACCTAATAGATCATTAAGATTATTGTTTAGTATCGGAATATGACATTCGAGTGGTTATTGGATCATTCCAAAAGTGATAAAAATCTAGCTGGTAGAGATTGGCACAATAGGCGCTATTGCGTCAGTACTCGCCACCATCTTAAGTTTATCTTATATTACCATCTTAAGTTTATCTTATATATACAGAAGCGCATCTGTTAAAGTTGTAAACGCGGCCTATGACCCTGCCATAAGCTGAACTATTAACATCTAAGGTTTCTATACGCTACAGTTTCTTGTTCATTAATTCGTTACAAAAAAATTATTCAATCTAATCATTAGATTCGCTTGAATTTTCAAGTTGTTTTTTTTATGTTATAGGTTTAATTTAATGTATTACGGATAAACCGGTTAGCATAAATAAAAAAATATAGAAGTCGAACATATATCCTGCCCTTTTATTCGAAGTCGATTAAAAATATCAAACAAGCAGGCCGTCCACACAGCCACCTGGTACCGGATCTCCGGAACCGGTAGTATTCTTGGTATCTACTATGTATTAATTAATAGACACCATGGATACTACCGGTACACCGCTATGTTGTGTCCGCGATCTTAAGCTATGTATGCAAGTCCGGGTACCTACCCTCCAATACGGAACGGCGAATCATAGAGCGGCAAGCCCTGAGTAAGGAAAATTTGTCTTTTAATAGCTAAATTTAAAAAAAAAGCTATGTCCGTTTTTGGGTTATACTTGGTTATAGTGAATTTCCATTGTACCTAGTATAATTTTTTAAGTTATAAAACTAAGTCATAAATCCGAGACAAAAACACATAAAAAATTAATAAACATCACTAAAACAGTTTTAAACAAAATCAAAGATATTATATTTATTAACCTTTGGTAGAATCAAAGACAATCTCTGATAGAATCAATGTGATTCATGGAAGTAGGTAGGAATCAATATATTAATTCGTGATGGCAAAACTTTGGACCCCTTTTTAAGAAAATAAAACAAAATTTGGCACACTTATAGCTTATTTGTAGGAGAAGTGCAGAACGCTAATATTTTTCAATCAAAAAGAGTGTGTGTACTTTTGTTAGCACGTAAGAAGTTATACTTCTTTGGCGTAACAATCTAAAAATACCAAATAAAAAGGTTCGCAACTAAATTCAGGGTGTTGCTTTTTTCTGTCGGTAGGAACTAACTTCAGACTGTCACATTTATCTGTCGGAGTGCGCGCGCATCGTAAAAATTCACTCTCATCATTTTTCCCAATCGTGCCAAAAGAAGTATAACTTCAATAATACGAATTTCGACCAACGTTCGACGACTAGTATAGATAATCGAGTAATACATAAAAGAGGTATTTTTTTACTTTACCTCATCAAATGCAATGAAATGATTAACTTTACCCGTGTTGGTCTGTCCTCCTTTGTATAATAGACCATCGGCCTTCCTACCAGGCAGCTCGTAAAAGGCGGACATAGGCTTACCGTCACTAGCATCGTGATATCCTACTACGTGGTAGAGTTTCACAGCGATTAGACCGGATTGGTACCACCGCCTTACCTAATCCTGCCGCTGTAACATCAGTGCTTGGCGTTGACGTGTTCCGGTTTGGAGGGTAGGGTAGCTGGTAAGCTTACTTTTACTTGAGGCCTAACATCGGGGCCTTAGGTTGGCAACGTACCGTTACCATCTTTGGTGTCTCAAGGCAGCGTGAATTTCTTACCAACCAAATCATTCTTCTTATTTGCCTTCTAATATTAGAAAAAAGACTAAACATTTGAAATACTTGTGCTGCCATCTATTGAAATTCGTAGGAACAAATATATTCCGCCATCTGTTGCTGAGTAGGGTAACTAAAGTTTTAAAATGTGATTGCTTAGAGGACGCTATTTTTAAATTTCCTAAATATATATTTTACAGCCTATGATTAATTTAAAACTTAAATTGCATTTAAGTTAAATATTTATAAGTTTAAAATAGTTCCATTTCTCACTCAATGATGCACGTCATTCGTCATACTCATCACAAACTAATATTGTATTTTTTAAATAGAGATTAAGACGGCGTCCATCAAATGTTTTGTCATGACTATTAATGATTACCAGATCAATGACCTTTATTAATTTGTCTAGACATTGCCGTTTTTAACAATTGGAGAAATTACTGTCGTACTATTAGGTAACCTGTAAAAATATTACTAACTCAGTAATCATTAACTAGGTGGCGGAAGTGCGCAGCTACTGTTGCTTTGATTTCAGTGTTCATCGTTGTTGTCTTCTGATTACCAGATTCAGAGTTGGTGGCAATGGGACCAACTCGTTAGTAAGCTCTTTAAAATACAAAAATAATTTTTAAAATCAATTCAGAAATAACAGAGAAATTGATTGACATACCTACATACGTACCTACGTAAAAAAGGAGTCGAATATACAAACTCCTCCTTTATGGAAAGTTGGTTAAAAACCACAAGACAATTATTTTGTGAATATATTTTTTTAGATGTATCTATTAATCTTAATCTCATAAAAATACAGAGGCACAACCAAGGCATCCACTACCTGCTGACGACTATACTCACAATGTGACAGACAAATCCGCTATGACAATCCAGTCCAAAGCTGTTTTTTTAAACCTGTTATTAAAACTTTGTTTCTGGATATCCTTTTCGCCAAACAGGAATACGACAATGTCGAGCACTGACGTCATCGAAGCAAAACCAAACTAGTTATCTTAAATATTAGATGTGGCGTACAAAATACATTGGTTTTTGGCATACTTTCAAACATCAGTGGGTTGACATAAAAAGAGTATTATTAAAACATCAGAAGATATAAAAATCAATAGATGTAATATACGTAACTAGCTGTTGTCTGCGTCTACACATACACATGGTGAAGTAATTTTTCGTGGTTAGTGAAGGGAACGAAAAAAAATCCCGGAGTAAATGATATATATATATATATCATTTAAGTTAACAGAATAGGATAGACGGGCTATAAGTTAACAGAATTTGGCTAAAATCTGTTTAGAAGTTTTTGCCTATAAAGTGAACAGACAAACCGACAAACATTTAAATAAGTTTACTTTTATTTTACGTATTTCGTAAATAAGAGATACGTACCAATTATTGTTTTTAAAAATATGGTAGGTACAGATTTAGTTTTATTGCTGTTTTATAAATATAAATTACTGAGCTGCTAATATTTTTAGCTAGCTAGTGGACATATTAGCCTAGTAGCAAAAGTTGGAATGGTTTCCTTATCCTCTATTTTCCCCAAGTTGATGCAGGTCCGCTAATTAGAGAAGACAATCTGCCTCTCTATTTGAAAGCTCGTAAGAGGAGAACATCTTATGTTAATTAGGCCATTACAAACAAGACCACGAGTGGTCGATTTCTATGTAGTGACTTCCCCAGGTAGGGATCCACCTGCTAACCTATCTCTACCGCCATAATGACACTGCCACGTTCCGGTCCGGATGGCAGGGTTGGTGGTAGCCGAGCATAGTATGTCTAACATCTCGGCTGCAGGATAGCTCAGCACCGGACAGGTGGTGCGGATCAACATCTATGGTATCTATAGACCATGATAAGAGACATTATCATCATTAGGCGAGTCGATTGAGTGCTGTCGTATTGATACTTAATCTAGAAATAGTTTAAGTTAGAATTTTAGTTAGAATCTAGAAAAAGCGTACTTTCTAGGTGGTCCAATTGCCACTTAGTCTAAATTTGATAATAGAATTCCAGGAAAATCGAAAAATATACCCAATTTCTGTGCTCTTAGATAACACTTACTTTTGTTCGAGGCCCAACATCTCGGCCTCAGGTTGGCAACGCACCATTACCAACTTTGGTGTCTCTAGGCAGCGAGAATTCCTTACCATCAGGAAATCCGTCTGCTTGTTTGCCTTCCAATATCAAAAGAAAAAACAAAAATCACAATTATTAATATCGAAGTAGGGTTGTTTGCAGTTTTACTGCGATTAAATTACTAACTATTTTCAATTGATTTCATCTTTAGACTTAAACTTCTTTTAAGGCGGTCTTACCACTAAAAATATTTAGGACCACTTGCACCACAATATTTAAATATGCTTAAGATCCCGTTAAATGCGTTTAAGGCTAAACTTGTCATTTTTGTCTAGCACTATGGTAAACGTTTTTTTTTTGAATGACTAATTTGTTGCTAATCTTACGATTTTTACAACTTCACCGAACTTTGTGGGCCGAGCAGAGTGCTCAGCCCGAGACATCATTATTTAGATGGATTGGGCTGTTACCTACAACGCCAGCACCAAGGGCTGTCTCCCGGGAGACCGTACCTCGACTTGGTGCTGCGTTCTGGTTACTGGGTGGACTTGGTGGAGGAGTATTTGTGGCTCGTCGCTCGGCGTTAGGCGCCGGGCGCAAGAGAGGTCTTCGTCGCCGAGACCGGCGGCGACGCTGCAGTGTTTTGTTAAGGTGATGTGAGTTTGTCGTGTTCCGGTTTGGAGTTGGGAAAATAGCGTCCGGGGAATCCGATAACACGTGGCGAGGTCTTCTATGATCGGGGGGAATGGTAAACGTATTTAACTATCTGTCAAAGTTAAACACTCCCTCGATCATGTTTAGCGCTGCTAATTTTGTTTAGTGAGGGTTTTTGTTTATTGCTTTTGTCAGTTGTCGCTTCTCAGCGATCTTGATATTTTGTATTACGATTAAAAACGTGCATGTTAAATAATGGATTGTTCGGATATTTTCTCTGGCGATGATAAAGAATATTATGTAGATTTTATCAGTAGACCAACTAGTGTGCGGCAAGTTTTACTGATATGGAGAATTTGTGAAGTTACGGTTGGTAGATTCAGGCCGTTACAATTAACAACAATTAGTAGCCGGGGAGAGCAAGGCTGACATTTTACGATCAGATCAATCGGATATTATCCGAGGGTGGCGTCAAGCGTCTCCGAAACCGGCGTGTTTGTATGAAAAGGGTAATGAATGTGAAGGAAGCAAGACAGGTTTGTCAGTATCGTGAGGTCTAGCACTCGATACTCTCTGCCTACCCCGTAAGGGACTTGGCGTGAAGTTATGTATGCATGTATGTAGTGTGCGGGAAGTGACGGAAAGAAGTGATTTGTTTAGAAGTCTCTCTGATGATAAATTTGTATGACAATTTTGTCTCACAAAAAATACAGCTTTATATTTACTTCAATTCAACAGATATTATCACAATTGGTACAAAATATCGACTGGTCTGTGCAATTTCTTTAAGTTTGCCCGTGTTTTATTATTTAAAATTTACCAAATGACGATGAAATAACTATTTTACTTGTTGCTCTATGTTGAGTGCAAGACAACACTAAATTTGTTTACGGTAAATTGATTTAAGGATGTAAACATATTTAATTAAATGGGTTTAAAAAATATTTAATCAATATTAAGTGCAAGTGGGTCATATACTCATGTTTAACTAAACACTAATTAAAATTAACATCCAACCAATAACATGCTACACGTGGTCGTCGTGTCAGCGTGCTATTGGTTGAAAATCTAGTTTAGACTCTGTTTAATAAAACGTGTGTTTAATGAGTGTTTTTTTGTAGTAAGACGGAGACTGTCCTGCAAAGTCCAACAGAATCGAAGCTCGCTAAATGCTCGTATAGTCAACTCGGGAGGGAATAAACACGACCTACACTGTTGGTTTCAATTTACGTAGTTCATGAAAACACATCGAAATTGTAAATATGACGTGTCCGATGTATCCAACGAAAATATCCGTGAGCCACGTTGTCTACTCATGCTTAATCCAGTGTGTATTTTAAATCAATGACGTTCATTTCCCTCAAAATAAAAGTAGGTAATGATGAAATTGGTTGCATAATGTCTCTATTAGAACCCCCGACGGAAAGTAGTGTTGTTATAAGTCTTACTTTTCTATGGACCTGTACCATCATAACTTTTGAACAGATAGACTTTATCGAAATAGCTTTAATTTTAATGTTTTATTAAACTTGCAATGTAAGCAAGTATGTCTGGCTGGTAATTTTGCATGCATGTGTAAATCGGATCACGCAAAATTATTATGACATATAGCTGATCTGATGAAACCTGAAGGTGGGCATTAGAACTCATAAAACTCCCAACACTATCCTTTCGTATTTGGACTGATTGATTCGTCTTGAATTACAATTAAAAAAAAAGCTTCCAACAAAAATGTATGTTAAACACTTTATTTTTTTTATTTTTTTATCGAATTAGAAAGCCTATAGATAGAAAGCAGGAAAAATCTACATTTCGCATCAACGCAAACAACCTACGTCGCAGACTTACCCTTCACTTCGGTAAAAGACAGTGGCGATCATTAACGTTAGGTCGTCAGGAATAGGTAACGAAGTGGTACCTGCGGCAAGGTGAATTATCTCAAAAAATGCTAAAACTTATGAAGTATTGTATTTAGTTTTCTGTACACATACACTCACACCCACTCCCACACCCACTCCCACTACCACACCAACACCCACACCTACACCCACACCTACACCCAACCCCTACACCCACACCTACACCCACACCTACACCCACACCTACACCCACACCTACACCCACACCTACATCTACACACACACACACACACACAAGTGTGTGCGCGCACGTTGAATCGCGTTGGTCCGGGTCTGCCGAGTAGAATAGACAATCTGCCTCTCTGCCAGGCAGCTCGTAAGAGGCGAGCACTGGTTAGAATATTGGTCGTTACCAACCAACAATAACACTAGGTTGGAATGATATGCAGGAACTTGCCCGGATAGAAATCCACTGCCTTACCTTTTCCTGTCGTCATAATGAATCTGTTGTGTTCTGGTCTGGAGGGTAGGGTAAACGGCTATCTTGCACATCTTATCTCAGGCCTAAGAGGTCACAGGACAGCGAAGGACCTGTAACATCTATCGTGTCTATGAGCCTCGATCGGCTTTTATTATCAGAAGAGCCCTGTGCTTATTCTCTGACCTCTGCCTTAAAGACTATGATATTCACACCAGGTCATGTCACTCTATTTGCTTTCCAAGCATATTAGAACCTTGAGTACCATAGAGTGATGGTATAAACATCACTTAATTTAATTGAAGCTGACGTATGATGTAATATATTTATTTAACACCAGAATGTAATTGCATGCTCATTGAAACCCGAAATAGATCGGGCATCGAGGGCTTTTGAAGTCCCCGACACTGACTTCTGATTACAAGGATTTTTATATGAAAAGTAGACTTGTCATCTCATATTTCAAACTTTATACAGTTAGGCAAGCACATTTTAGAGTTAAATTTATTCGCTTCTGTAGTCTAGCGGTCCAAGTGTTGGATTTGATTTCATGAGGTCCGAGGTTCGAAAATATTAAAAAAGAATTTGCTCGGGATTGGATTTGTGCCCGGTTGGCGATAAGCTTGCCACCTATCACATTGTGGGACTTAGGGTCTTCGGCTAGTCGTGGATGCACTGGTTGTGCCTCTGCCTACCTCTTCGGGGATATGGGCGTTTAGATACTTTTTTTGTTTACCAAAATGAGGAATAGGCGGTATTACCGAGCCGGGGAAAAGTTTAGGTGTGGTTACTAAAACGGGGAATAGTTCCCTGTGTTAGTCCAGGTTCCTTTGCAGAATAGACCATCTGCTGTTCTGCCAGGCAGCCCTTAAAAGGCGAACACAGGCTTACTGTCTCTAACATTATGACATCTGACTAGGTGATAGAGTTTCGCAGCGACTCCCCCGGATTGGTACCACCGCCTTGCCTATTTCTGCCGCCACAACGTCAGTGCTTGACGTTAACGTGTTCCGGTTAGGAGGATAACGTAGCCGGTACACTTACTTTTGCTCGAGACCTAACATCCCGGTCTCAGGTTGACAAGCACCATTAATACCTTTGGTGTCTCTAGGCGGCCTAAATTTCTTACCATCAGGATATCCTCTACTTGTTCGCCTTCCAATATCATAAAAAACCGCCTTGTATCAATACCAACTATTATACCAAACCGGGCAATGGTTGTACCAAACTCTACCACCGAGAAAAATTCCACTGCATTCTTCATCTATTGGTTTAAATTTATTTCAACATCCACTTTGAAATCTTCATGCGAGTGATGTCTATTTAAACTTTAAATGAAGCCGGATACCGCGATTGGAGCTTTGATGTCGCCGTTTCATAGTTGTTGATCTGCAAATGTGTAGAATCATTACAGGAGTGAGAAATAACTTAGTGTTTGCATAAATCAAAACATTGTCTGCAGTTGCTAAGTAGGTATTAAAATGATACATTGATATTCGAGATAATTGCTTCCGAAATATCTACAAAGGGGAGAAATTAGGCGGACGAATTTATATTACAACACGCTATCTATAGACATAAACTAGGTATCGTTTTGTGTGATTAGCCAAAACGCATATGCTCTCCTAATGGGAATTGGAAATTGGGAAGGGACAACCGTGGCTTACAGTCTACAGACACAACAGATGTTACAGGTGCGTCGTTGTATTGTTTCCGAGATAGTACCGGACTGGAGCACGAAAATTCTAAATAATATCATTATGACAGTAGGAACAGAAAAGATGCAGCATTCCTATTAAAGCAAAATATTGCATAGTGCTTTAAAAACAGTGATCATGGTGATACTGTCCCGTTTAACCTACGCTTGACTCTTAGAAATTGATAGATAGGAATGCTGGGCATAGTGGTAAGTTGTTAACCTCAGGCTGGGCTGATAAGCCTATAATGTAAGACTGCTAGTGATCTTTCAAATAGCAAAACAATAATTATGTACAAGAAAGAATAGGAAAAATCTGGGAGAGTTGTTAAAAACTTTAGCTTGTTAGAGGGAACAACAAAATCCATAATAATATTAAAAATGTGAAAATTAAATTAATACTAAATATTAATACTGCATAATATTAATATTAAATGTCACGGCTAATTCGCCAAACCGATAAAATTAAACATACATAAGTTAAAGACGCGACTTCAAACAAAGGCTACTTTTTTAAAAAAAAACAACTTCATAAGAAGGTACTTAAATGGGGGGAGAAAGTTTGTATGAAAATCATTTAGATGTATTATAAGCCCAAGAAATCGCTCGTAAACAGCTTGCTGATACTCCATGCTAAATACTAATATTACAAATAATAAAGTGTTTACTTGTCTGTTTTAACCCGCGACGCGAAAAGAGGGGTGCTATAAGTTTAACGTGTCTGTCTGTCTGTGTATCTGTCTGTCTGTGGCATCATAAATCTGTTCGGATGCAGTAATTTCAATTTAATATTTTTGTATTGAAGGTAATTTATGTGCGAGTATTCTTAGATACGTTTGATGAAAATCGGTTGAGCTGCTTAAAAGTTGTGGGAGGAGTGAAAGAGGGGAGATTATCCGAATGTCTGCAAATATACTTGGATGGGGTTAAGTCGGGCGTTTTTTTAAATATTTAATTTAATTTTATAATAATTATTTACGTCGCAATCACCTCTGTGGTCTAGCGGTTCAGTTGTTGGACTTAACTGCATGAGGTCCCGGGTTCAAATCCCGGGTCGGGCAACAAAAAGAAAGTTGGGTTTTTCCAATTTTCTAATGACAAAAATGTTGCTTGGGATTGGAAATGTGCCCGGTTGGCGATAGGCTTGCCACCTATCACATTGTGGGACTTAGTGTCTTCGGCTAGTCGTGGATGCCCTGGTTGTGCCTCTGCCTACCTCTTCGGGGATATAGGCGCGAAGATACTTTTTTTTAATTTACGTCGCAAGTTTACAGTTAACATTTTTATATGAGACCGGATAATGACAAAGGCTAAGATTTGAGAACTAGGGGCCGCTTGTATGTTCTTGTGTGAAATATATAACTCTGAATTAGTTTCATACAAGGATTAAATCACTTTCAAATTGACAGAATTAATATTATTTAATTTAACTGGGAAACATGCTACCGGCCTTAACTTACTTAAAAAATCGGGCTTTAAAGTCACTAATTTTAAGTTCAATCTATCTTCTTTTAACGCCATCACTTGTGTAGTCTAGCGTTGGACTTGACTGCTTAAGATCCCGGGTCCGATCCCCGGTTCGGGCAACTAAAACTAATACAAAATGTGGGTTTTTAATTTTCTTATAAAAATAACGTTGCCGGGATTGGACTTGTTTCCAGTTGGCGGTAGGCTTGCCACCTATCATATGGTGTAACTTAGTATCTTCAGCTGGTCGTGGGTGCACTGGTTGTGCCTCTGGCTACTTCTCCCGGGGTATAAGCGTCAAAATACTTTTTGAAGTGAAAACTTATTTAGTCACGTCAAGTACTTTTTTTTTGGAATTGGTAAAAACTTCTAAACTCGCGTCAGGACACGTACCATGATTGCAAATTCGTAAGACGGCGCAGAACTCTAGCGCGAATAAGACGGCGCAGGCCGCTTGCGCGAAAGTTCGTGTTGTCATGTTTGTGTACGATAGCGCAATAAATGAATATTGTATTCTACAACATAAATGATAGTACTTTCATAGTGATAATTAAAGCAATTCGTACAAAATTATTCCCTAACCATTCCAAAATATGAATATGCACAACGTTAATATTCAAGTTTTTACCTCAGCGGGCACTCCCGGAGTGCAACCTTTTTTATTCAACATAAATAATAAAAAGAGACAAAATGCGTTCAGTGGTGTCAGATTAGTTTATATTTGACATTTCTACAGATGTTTAAATTAGGCCTCGGAATGCATTAATTAAAGACTTTACAAATTATTTTATCACGACTAATTTGACATGTCGAAAATGTTCCGTCGCATTTACTTTATTTCACTGGAAAAAGATAGCATACATCTGTAAGACGTTTAGTTACAGCTTAGCAAAATTACCACCAATATCTATTGCTATAATAAATTGCATTCTTCAGTAGCTGCTTGGCTTTTAAGCAGACGGTCTATTCATCATAGAATATTGTATGTTGACTAATTACTTTATTCTTTAGATGAAACTCGATAAATATAGCCATGCTGTTTTTGATTTATTTGGCAGCTTTCTTATTACTTTTGCAAATTTTGTAAGTTTAAGTTAATATTTTGTTAAGGCGAATAGCGATTTCTTCGTATCAAAGGTTTTTGTGTAATTCAAACATAATTATATCTTTTCAATTATAATTTAGATTAATTATTTATTATTATTTATTTATTCATTTTCATTCATTTATTCATTCATTTACAGTTTAATCCCTTACATAATCGCGTGTGTGCTCAGAAAATAAAATCAACTTGATAATGAGAATATAGTTATTTTCGGAACTGCGAAATTGAGTTTTAATATGCCTCCGCTTGGGATCCAGATGAAGCTGTATAAAATATGGATTTAAGGGTAATATGGATTTTAAATGTTTTGTGTTCTGATTAGCAATAACTTTAGAATTATAATCCGAATCTTATTAGGTAACATTAAAGCCCCGTAAGCTTTCAAACAAAAGAACCGATCGAAATCGGTCCTTTCGTTCAAAATTTTTGATGTCACACATACATACACATACACACACACACATACACA
>NJDC01044994.1:0-33293 GCA_002245475.1 Calephelis virginiensis | reverse complement strand
GTCACATAGCGGCAATGCCGAGACAGACCGGCTCGTTGAGCACATGCAAATGGCTTCCGATTTTGTATCTGAGCAGATCCCATCCGCGGAGATCGTGATTCTTGGTGATTCTAACGCCCACCATGCTGATTGGCTTGGTTCACGTTCCACCGATCATGCGGGAAGATCTGTTCACGACTTTGCCTTGTCCTATAATCTCACGCAACTGGTGACTTCGCCCACGCGAATTCCAGATGTGGGGGATCACACGCCTTCACTGTTAGACCTTCTGCTGACCTCTCACCTAGAGAACTATAAAGTCTCTGTCCGGAGTGCAGTGTCCATTCCACCCTGTGTGCAGCTACCACCATCGGGCCGACGTCGAGTGTGGCATTATAGGTCAGCAGATTGGGACGGGATGCGATCTTTTTTTGCTTCTTACCCATGGAGGCAGATTTGCTTCTCGCTGGATGATCCAGATATCGTTGCTGATGCTGTCACTGATGTGGTGCCTGTTGGTGGCAAATCCCAGCCTTGGTTTAGTCGTCCCTGTAAGATGGCACTTAGCCATAAGCGGAAATGCTACCAGGCCTGGGCCACGGCAGCGAAGTCTTGCGACGAAAACACCAGCTTGATTAAAAAGGAGTATAATTCTGCCTCTAGGTCTTTCAAAAGAGCTATTGCTAGGGCAAAGTCCGAGCACATTGGCAGAATTGGCGAGAAATTGGCCCGCTTACCTTCGGGAACAAGAGCGTTCTGGTCTCTCGCCAATTCTGTCCAAGGAAATTTCGCGAAGCCATTTTTACCATCTTTACACCGGAGTGATGCCTCGCTGGCCCATGATGCGAAAGAGAAAGCCGAACTTCTAGGCTCCCCTTTTTGCTTCCAACTCGACTTTAGATGACCATGGAAACATGCCGCCGACCATCCCGCGGTGTGAAGTGTCTATGCCAGAAATAAAGTTTCTCCAGAGTTCAGTGCTTAGAACACTTATTTCATTGGATTCAACAAGTCGAGTGGGCCTGATGGTATCCCTCCGATTGTTCTCAAAGTGTGTGCTCCTGAGCTGGCACCGGTTTTAACGCGACTCTTCCGGCTCTCCTATTCATCAGGCATTGTACCGAATTCATGGAAGACCGCTTTAGTACATCCGATCCCTAAAAAAGGTAACCGCTCGAATCCGTCCAGTTACCGACCTATAGCTATAACTTCCTTGTTTTCCAAAGTTATAGAATCCATAACAAACTGCCAGCTCTTAAGGTACCTAGAGGAGCACCAGCTGTTAAATGATCGTCAGTACGGTTTCCGTCGTGGTTGTTCAGCTGGTGATCTTTTAGTTTATATAACACACCGATGGGCGCAAGCAGTCGAAAGCAAGGGAGAAGCATTGGCTGTCAGTTTGGACATAGCGAAAGCCTTCGATCGGGTGTGGCAAAAGGCGCTTCTATCGAAGCTTCCTTCTTACGGTCTTCCTGAGAAGTTATGTACATGGATCACTAGTTTTTTGACGGGGCGTAGCATCAAGGTCGTTGTCGACGGTGCCTGCTCGGATTCCAAACCTGTCAATGCTGGTGTTCCTCAAGGCTGTTTGATTTCTCCTACTTTGTTTCTTCTGCATATCAATGACATGTTGCAAATTAGTGACACTTATTGCTATGCAGACGACACTACTGGGGAAGCCTTATACTTTGGCTGACATAATATATCGCGGGAACATGTCATCGAGAGCCGGAACCAACTTGTGTCTAAAATTGACAATCCTTTGTCTGAAATTTCGTTTTGGGGCCAGCAGAATCTGGTGCAATTTAACCCTAACAAGACATAAGTTTGCGCGTTTTTCCCTAAAAATACTCCCTTTGTCGTATCTCCTCGATTTGAGAGCGTTTCCCTTTCTGCCACAGCCTGCATTGGTATACTCGGCGTTGACATTTCGAGTAATGTTCAATTTCCTGGTCATCTGGAGGAGAAGGCTAAAATAGCCTCGAAATAACTTGGTGTGCTCAGTAAAGCGAGACAGTATTTTAAGCCGGCCCATCGCTTACAACTATATAAAGCGCAAATTCGGCCTCATATGGAGTACTGTTCTCAACTCTGGGCAGGGGCTCCACAGTACCAGCTCCTTCCGTTTGACCGCATTCAACGTAGAGCAATTCGAACTGTCAATGACCGGGCAATTACCAATCGGCTTGATTCTTTAGCGTTGCGTAGAGATATTGGGTCACTCAGTGTTCTCTACCGCATTTATCATGGGGAATGCTCTGAGGAGTTGTTTGGTTGAATTCCAGCCTCTGATTTCCACCTTCGGCCATCGCGTCAGAGCTTAAGATATCATGCCCATCATCTCGATGCGTGGCGGTCGACAACTGTGCGATTCCGAAGACATTTTTTTACCCCGTATAAAACCTTTGTGGAATCAGTTACCGAGGGTGGTATTCCCAAACGATTATGACTTAGGAACCTTCAAAAAAAGAGCATACTCATTCCTTAAAGGTCGGCAACGCATCTGTGATACTCCTGGTGTTGCGGATGTCCGTGAGCGGAGGTGATCACTTTCCATCACGTGACCCACTTGCTCGTTTGCCTCCTTTTCTATATAAAAAATACATATCTTCATGCTAATGCTTTTGCGTGGTATTGTCAGTTATTTATTAAAAGTAACGCTACTAGGGATTGGATATGTGCCCGGTTAGCAATAGGCTTGCCACATATCACACTGTGTGACTTAGTGTCTTCGGCTAGTCGTGGGTGGTTGTGCCTCTTCTTCCTACTTATTCGGGAATATGGGCGTGAAGATACTTTACTTTTCCTTTATATGTTATTCTGAGGTATAAACTATGTTCCTGTAAATTTCTTCATCTAAATCCGTTCTGTGGTTTTCACCTGAAAGAGTATAAAACATCCATCCATTCCCACAAACATTCGCATATTATATAATATCATGGATTTAGGGGGACGAAAATGAAACCGGTAAGATATTTATATCATAAGAAAAATTTAGTTATACTTGAAACAGTACAAGTGTTTCTGCATGTTAAAATGAGCATCAAATAAGGTAGTCTGGTCGAATTGATCTCCGTAGGTGGGCCAATTTATACACAATTTCAACAACTTTCCTAAAACACTCCAAATCACCATATTTTTAACATAAAAAGCCGTCAGATGTTTAAAAACTACTCGATTAGTAACACGCTGCTAGTCCACTTTGTTTTATTATAGTTTGCTATAAATTAAAAATATATTAATAAATCATGAGCGCCTTACAAACTGGTTTATTTGGTCGAGTTTTTAGCTCCGAGTATGCATTTCCTTAGATTGCACGCATGTAAAAGGGAACAGTCGTGAGAATAAGTATAACTAGCCTTTTGTGTTTTTAGGTAAATATAACATTGTACTTGTTTTTTTAATGCCACTTATTGAGTTATAATCCAGGGATTTCTGACAATATGAATATCGATCTTAATATACCTTGTCATCTTGTTTCAAAGTATATAAACACACAGATTTTAATGGTTGGGTATACTTACTTATCAATGAAATTGTTTGATCTATCAGATACGTCAAAGTAATTGATATAATTTAAGTGCAGCAAATGCAAAAACCAATTTCGATTTCAATAAGTAAATCATTTAGGTACACAACTTGACAGAGAAAGAACAACGGATAACACGCTCCACAGTCAATTGTCAGAACAAGAATTTTAAAATGGATTGGTCAACGGATCGACATTTTTTGTAACTTATGCAAAGCAAACTTTTTGTATAGCCGCCTTCAAGAATATAAGATAATACTATAATTTTGAGAATTGTTCTATTATATTTATAAAATTTTCAAGTGTTTTTTTATTGGTATATATTGTTTTAGCCGAATCGAATCTTACCTTTTTGAAGGTTGTAAAATAAGATTATTTATTGATTCAAGGCGGACGAAAATACCTTCGTAATGTCTTAAATTACCAAAATAAAAAAAAATATTTAGACTACCGGCCGCTGAATGAAGCCGTGATATTTTTATTTGTAAATGGTTGTTAAATACTGATATGGAGAACTTATATAGAAAACAATTTAAGATTTAGTTTTAATCTTGTTGGATGCAGGGCCAAATTTGTCCAGGACTTTGTTATGTGCGCGTTCTATGCTATTTAATACTCATAAAGTTTTTGCGCATAAATTAGTCCCGCTGAGATAAAAGTTTTCACGTGTAAAAGCTTTATAGCCTCGTCCATTGTAGTGTTAAAGCGCTGCTACTTGTATGAAATGTATTTGTTTGAATGTAAAACACAGGTGCGACTTGGTCATTAAAGTAATAACATGGAAACCCTTTTTGTTAAATACTTTTGGCACAACATATTCAAACTCATTACAAAATTCTTGGTATTTTGTGTCTATTCTATTATTAGTCCAGTAAAAAGTTAAATGAAACCATGATCTGACCAGTTTTGGCGCAATGAGTAAATTGTGTTCATTAATATTAAAATAAAGACTAGCTGACCCCGCAGACGTTGTTCTGCTATATTTTTAATGTGATTTATTTAAAAAAATTGGGGTGAGTCACCCTTATCACTTAGGGGTATGAAAAATATATGTTAGCCGATTCTCAGACCTACCCAATATGCTTACCAAATTTCAGAGGAATCGGTCAAGCCGTTTCGGAGGAGTATGCAGACTAACATTGTGACACGAGAATTTTATGTATAAGATATTATGAAATAAATTTTGATTTAAATTAAGGGGAAAGGGATGAAAAAAATAAAAAAAAGGTTGAGAAATGCCTTACATTACTTTAACATACATTAATCATTATATTTAATCGCCTCAGCGGTCTAGCGGTCCGGTATCAGACTTGACTTCTTGAGACCCAGGGTTCAATCCCCGAGTCGGACAGCAAAAAATAGAAAATTTTAAATTTCAATTTTCTAATAAAATAACGTTGCCCAGGATTGGATATGTGCCTGGTTGGAGATAGGCTTGCCACCTACCTATCACATTATGAAACTTACTGTCTGAAGCTAGTGCACTGGTTGTGCCTCTGCTTACCTCGTCGGGGATATGGGCGTGAAGATACTTTACAGTTAATTAAAATTAGCTTAATTATAATAATCGGCGCGTGCCTGGGACCTCTTTAGTGACGTGCTCTGATAAAGGATCACGATAACATCAAGGGAGTCATTAAAAATACGCAACATCATCCGAATGAGGCTGTTTTAATTGATTGACATGTGTCTTATATTAACTTGACATCTTAAATCAGTATTTAAGCCCTCGGCAAAATGAAACACTGATTGGACCGCCGACAAACGATTTATAATGATTCGGATATTTTCTCTAATTAGAACTAATAAACTGATTTTAAAAAGGAGTTTGTCAATTTAGACGTTCATTTTGGAATTAATTTTTTATATCAGTATTAGTTGATCTATCAACTAAACTAAATTAAAAACTAACCGGGATGAAATAAAATAAATTTCATTTTATTTAATCCCTCTGTTATCTGACGGTGGTGTCAAGGGTCTCCGAAACCGGCCTGTTTGTGTGAAAGGGAATGAATGTTGAGAAAGCCAGACAGGTCTGCCAGGATCGTGAGCTTTGGCACTCGATAATCTATGCATACCCCGTAAGGGACTTGTAAAGGGTATCATAAAGGGTCTTTTATGATATTGGAAGGCAAACAAGTAGACGGATTTCCTGATGATTGTGAGACACCAAAGGTGGTAATGGTGAGTTACCAACCTGAGGCCTAGAGCAAAAGTAAGTTACCGGCTACCTTATCCTCCGAATCAGAACATGTCAACGACAAGCACTGACTTTATGGCGACAGGAATAGGTAGGGCGGTGGTACTAATCCGGGCAAGTCATTGCAAAACTCTACCACTACTCTAGTAGGATGTTACGGTAATAGCGACGGTAAGCCTACGCTCGCCTTTTACGAGCTGCCTGGCAGGGAGACAGATGGTCTATTAACTATTCTACAAAGGAGCCTGGACCAACACGGGGCGAATTGAGTATTTTATTTTTATGAGGTATTTGGAGACAGCAACTTTTTAGTTACTGTATGTACTGCTTAGTATGATAATCCTTTCCTCACCCGATGTAAAGTAAAAAAGGGGTCGATGGTGGAATTATATTAAGCTAGAAGATGCTTAACCACTATTTCTCCAAAGTTATAATATCCTTGAAATAACTTCTGAGGCAGAGAAATCCTGTCTCTACCTTTACACTAATTTTGCACTTAATAAACATATTTTCCATTTACTCTAACAATTGTTTTCCTAGAGTTTTGGCCAAGGTCTTGGCTTCCTTAAATATCCTCATTAATCTAAATATCTTTATGTCGGTATCCCCGAAGAGGTAGGCAGACGTGCAACCAAGGCACTCTACGTGCCATAGCCCATGACTAGCCAAAAAATACTGGGTTCCATAATGTCTTAGGTGGCAAATCTATCGACAAACGGGCACATAACCAATCCCAGATAACGTTGTTTTTATAAGAGAAATTAAAAAAATACATTTCTTTTATTGTTTTATTCGTTCATCAAACGGGGAATAGAAACCGAGACCTCAATAAGTCATGACCCGCAACAGACCTCTAGAACAACGAGACGATATTATTTTATAAGCCAAGTATTTTTTAAATGGCTAATGTGTTGCTCGTAAAGAAACTTTAATAATGTCTGGTGATTTGGGGGGCGAGTGCATTATTTAATTGATCTGGACTTGCATCACCCAAACCAAAGGCTGTCTCTGGGGAGACGAGTATTACATTAAGTTACAAACGATATCCTAATTAATGAAGTGATCTAATAACGGATCCAACCCCTAACCCTTGACATAAAATTAAAGTAACAAAATTATGCATTTAACCCCGAGTTATTACAGGTCCCCAGTGTAGAATATACATCAGCCTTTTTCTCTGGTCGCTCGTAAGAGGCGAGCGTAGGTTAAAAGGGTTATTACAATTTGATCGCCTTATTGGTCGAGGGATTACCGTACATACCTAACTTAACCGACTAACCACAAGTTTGGATTCGATTCCCGACAAGGGCCGTTATTGTGTGATTAACATTTAAAAGCTTACATTTCTGGGTCTGGATTTTGGTTTATTTTTATTCTGGTATCTATTTAAGTATTTGTATGTATTTCGTTGACTAACACCCATAGCACAAGCATGTAATTTGCTTACTTTGGGGTTAGATTCCATTTGTGTAATTTGTCCATGGATATTTGCTTATTAATATTAATTCCAGCAATTCTTGAAATCAGTAACACATTTTGTTTAATTGTTGTCCTAGACTATTAAAAGTCCAAAATGTGTAAGAAATAAGACCACAAATATTTTCTTAGCGCGACAGGTCTCAGCCCATTTACTGTCTATTTATAACAATTTACGTTAATTTTCAAGCCTAACACTAGGGTTGCCAGGTGGAAACGTTTAAAATCTGGCAAAACACAGAAGTCGTGGTTTTCGATTCATAATCGGGTCAGATGAATGCTAATCAATAAGTCGAATATAATATAATATAATATAAAAATAATAATAAAAATCGAAGTATTTTTTTAAAAATTATAATGAAATGAAATTAATTTGCGGAATATGTGTGTTAAAAAGTTGTTAAAATCACACATACTTATTTATCCGAAGCTATATTTTTGATAGACGAAGTTTTGAAATTTTTTTTTTGTTCTGTCGGGCAATTTTGTTTTATTTTGAGACTCTTGACATCGTATGATATATTGAAATTTCAGTTGAAAAAATAGTATCCTCACGCCCATATCCCCGAAAAGGTAGGCAGAGGCACAACCAAGGCGCCTACACGACTCCGAACACACTAAGTCCCACAATGTGATAGGAGGCTAGCCCATCGCCAACCGGGCTCATATCCAATCCTGCGCAACATTTTTTTGAAAATTGAAAATTGGAAAAACCAAATTTTCTTTTTGTTACCCGACCCGGGATTCGAACCCGGGACCTCACGAAGTCTACTCCAACACCTGGACCACTAGACCACCGAAGCGACTACATTCCAGTCGAAACAACCATTAGACAACCCTATCTATTACTGCTGTGGCACATATTTCTCCATAAATAAATAAAACATGTCGGATGCGAGTTTAATCGAATGTTCAAAAGAAAATAGTTCAGATTTCAATTGCGGAGTCTAACGTGCACGTCCAACTAATTGATTTACGACATCCATTTATTTTACATTTATAACGATAAAAATCCGGCCTGCGACATGAATCATGATTATCAGGATGTCAGTATTGGGAGCAAAAAGTGATTATGTCACTACTGCCTCCTGCACTATAGGGGGTTCATAATAACTAAAAAAAGTTGTGTGTGCGATTTACAGACGATAGAAGTGAAACATCAGTAAATCGACAAAATAATGAGATGAATATATATTTGTGTCTCTTACCTGTCGCTTTTTCGTTGCATCCGTTTTGAAATCAAAACGATTCTAAAGAAGTTTCACTTCAATAAATATCCCTGGACAAGTTACACATATTGAATCTAAGCCCAAAGTAAGTAAATTATACGCTTGTGTTATGGGTGCTTATAATAATTGTAACCTTGAAGCTTGGCAGCCTACAACTATTAGAAAAGCGTAGCCGGCGTCAAAATAACGTAAAAAAGACGATTTGTAAAATAACACGAAGCTCGTGTGAATGAGCCCTTAGATTCTGTCTAGTGTCTTGTAGTGTCTTTTTGTTGAAATTTGACGTACAGATTTTTTAAGTATCCTAACTCCCATATCCTCGAAGACGTAGGCAGAGGTGCAATATGGGCTACAACGACTAGCCGAATACAGTAAGTCCCACAATACAATAGGTGGCAAGCCTATCTCCAAGCAGTCATATACCATATCCGGGGCAATGTTATTTTTATTAGAAAATTGAAAATACACATTTGTATTTTTTCTTTTCTGTTGCCCGACCCGAGGATCGAACCCGGGACCTCAAGAAGTCAAGTCCGACACCAAACCTTTACACCACAGAGGCGATTCCGAGGGGTTTTTGGAACCTTAAAGACCGGCATCGCATTTGCTGCTATCTCTTGTTGTTGCAAATGTTTATGAGTTGTAGATACTGCTTTTCATAAGGTAGATCGCTCGCTACTATGAATGTATTATGAATTACAAAAATAATTAATAATTATAAAAATAACGCCTAGCCTAAAATAATTATCGCCCCTGTGGTCTAGCGATTCAGGTGTTGGACTTGACTGCATGAGCTACGGAGTTCAAATCCCGGGTCGGGCGACAAAAAGAAAATTTGGGTTTTCTAGGATAACGTTGCCCGGGATTTAATACGAGTATGTGCCCGGTTGGCAATAGGCTTGCCACTTATCACATTGTGGGACTTAATGTCTTCGGCTAATCGTGAGTGTCCTAGTTATGCTTCTGCCTACCTCTTCGGGGATTTAGGCGTGAAGATACTACTAACCAATAAGCTAAATGTATCCAATGTACACTTTAGTCACGATTGTTTAATCCACTTTTTACTTTTATAACTGCACGACCAAAATTATAAACTTTTTGCGTCGTTAACATTCCGGAATCCTGTGAGGATGAAGCCATTAAAATAGTTGTCAAATATGTTGAAGAGATATGTGGGGAACATTGGAGACAAAGAACCGCCGTTGTTTCAAATCCGCAACAAAGACCCACGTTACTAGGTTTTCTTTTAATGTAAGTATATTACATTATTTTTAATGTAACTCTATTATCTAACTCTACGTTCACACATGCAACGTATACGATTTTTTGAAATGAGACTCCTTCGTATGCCGGTTTGATTCCCAGTACTCTTGAAGCTCGATTCATGCAATATTGGAAATTGGAATCGAGTTTATGTACGCTTGAACACCATACTGGCGAATTATTAAAAAAAGTAAGATTCTTCACGCCCCTATTCTCGAAGAGGTAGGTAAGGGCACAACCAGGGCACCCACGATTAGCCGAAGACACTAAGTCCCACAATGTGATAGGTCACATCCAATCCCAACATTTTTTTATTAGAAAATTGGAAAAACCACATTTTCTTTTTGTTGCCTGACCCGGGAATCGAACCCAGGATCTCATGAAATTAAGTCTAAAACCTGGCCTGCTAGACCACACAGGCGGATATTTTATCGGATTAATTTCTTTTTTAAGTAAATCTTAATAATGTGCTATTACAGCGTTCAAAAGTACGTAAAATGACACATAAAATTCCAGTTTCCAATTCAGAGATTGGAAAATAGAATAGAATATATTATATAATATTGAAAATAGAATGGTAAGAAATTCACGCCGCTTAGAAACACCAAAGGTGGTAATGGTGCATTGCCAACCTGAGGCCTTGATGTTTAACCTCGAGCAAAAGTGAGTACAGTTTAGTTTATTAAACCGGAACACGTCAACGGCAAGCTTTGGACGTTATGGTGGCAGGAATAGGTAAGGCGGTGGTACCAATCTGGGTGAGTCGCTGTGAAACTCGACCACCTAGTCAGATGTCACGGTGTTAGTGACGGTAAGCCTACGCTCACCTTTTACGAGCTGCCTGGCAGGAAGGCAGATGGTCTATTCTGCGAAGGAGCCCGGACCAACACGGGGAAAGTACTCCCTATAATTTAGTTTAACTTTATTCTCATATCGACCACAGACTAACCACTGACACAAGATATCTATGTGGGAGTGTCAAACGCATGGTAGACGTTTGCAATGTGTTTATCTTCACTCCAAGTACTTTGCGAAACATCCAGAGGCCAATGAATATTAAGTATCACAATTCCTACATATTTGCCTAGCTTCGTTCACATTCGTTACCTACTCTTTTAATATTAACGCATCGGTTTCGGAAACTCTAATTTCAGAGTCGGCAAACAGCTAGTCCTATTAATATTATAAATGCGAAAGTTTGTAAGTATGGATGTATGGATGTTTGTTACTCTTTCGCGCTCGAATGGCTGAACGGATTTGTCTGAAATTTGGAAGAACGATAGATTGTGACCTGGATTAACATATAGGATATTTTTAATCCCGATCGCACACCGGGTTTCTGTGAAAACGCGGGCGAAGCCGCAGGTAGCAGCTAGTTATAAATAAATGCATTAATTATTTATAACGAGCTGACACTCGCGACTTCGTCAGCCTAAAATAGTAACGATTTTCATACAAACTCTCATTCCCTATTATAAATATATGAATTTTATTTAAAAAAACGTAAGCTTATACTTGAACTCAGATCTTTAGCTATATGCATATTAAATTTCATCGAAATCAGTTTAGCGATTCAGCCGAGAAAAAGCAACAGACAGACTTTCACATTTACATTGTTACTATCCGCTAACCCGAAAGAAACCGGAACCGAAACATTGTTCTATCTTAACTACACCTAATTAGTACGTTGCTATTAAATTTTCTAATGTAGCACTAAACACTTGCAAGTGTAAATTGCAATACATCCAGTAACCTGAATCAGTTAGCGCTCATCTCTTACGAGCTGCCTACCCGAGAGTTGTCCCTTCTCCTCAGCGGCCTCGGACCAACACGAGGTTGTATAACGAATTATGACTAATTTTTATTAATTTAAATTCGATTTAAATAAATCGGGTAATTTGATTCAAACTTATACTTAACTAGTGGCAGATGCTAACGCCTATGCCAAAACCTAAAAAAAGGTTAAACGTCAATGGATTTTGATCACTGAACATTAATATGGCGGAAATGAAAAAAAATAGTCTTAGTTTCTTTTTAATTATTGACGTTCGAGTTTATCTTTCGTTAAGTTAAAGTGCACAAGAGAATTATTCATCAGCAAAACAGAGTATCATATACTACAAACTAATAGACCTCATTATACATCCCTACCATTGTAATATTACCTTATCAGCACTCTTATTTATTCGTTGGTAATATGACTAATGTGAAAATTTTTAGTGTATTAAGTTTTCATGAAATTTGGCCCTGATTGTATCTGGCTACTTTATTTACAAAATTACTTAGATGTTTGTGTATACTGGGAAGTGTCTAGAGCTATTTCCTACTTGCCGTTTGATCGGGTAACTTAATACAAACTCATACTTGACTAATGGCAGAACATGCTAACGACCATGCCGAACTCTAATGAAAGTTAAACTTCAATAGACTTTGACAAGTGAACATTTACGTTCTTCCTTTCTTTAGGTTTTAGCATTCGCGTTAGCATTGCCATTAGTCAAGTAGACATTTGCATCAATTTGCATCAAATTTGACAAAATTCTGATGCAAAAGCGGTGGCCTCATTCCTCAAGCTCACAAAGTGAGATTTGGTGGCAACGAGGAAATACACGATACGCTAATTTCTTAATGAATTATACATATACATTTGTGCACTTTCACTGAAGAAAATTGTACAAAATACCACCAAAATTGACTAATTTCACTCAATATTAATACGAAATTCAAAATTCAAAAAATTCGACCATGTTTTCTCTCGATAGCGCCAACACTCGAACATTTATGTTGGTGGCACTATAACTTCTCGTAACGTGTGCACATGCCGTGACAGATGTGAAGTTTTTCTATCAAATCGTAAATCCGGCGTTCATTCATCGACCATTCGTCAGTTATTTGACACTGAATGGTTATTACGTTCACAGTTCACACTTCGACGGGCGGATGTATTATTATAGTATTATACACACGTTTATCGATTATAAATAAATGTGAATAGGAGTTGGGGGAGAATTTGTCATGCTGTAATGAGTGGAGATCCGGTGTGGTTATAACTTAAGGCATAATTTTATATTTAGTACTAGCTGTTAGCCGCGGCTTTGCTCGCATGGCAGCTAATATGTTTACTAAACTGAATTTGAATTAAAAACTGTATGAATAATTTATTCCTGTTTTTAAAACGTTTTTATTTATTTTAATAAATAGTCCATTAATAAAAACTTTTATATAAATTTTTAACCCCTGAATCACTGTAAAAATTCCAGAAACGCTTAAATACCTATCTAATAATATTTGATAAGAAGCCCAAAAATAGAGCTTCATGTTTCTAAGTTAAAAAATGACGGTGTTCCATACAATCTTTCAACCCCCTTAGGGATAGAATTTTAATCTTTCAACCCCAATTTCACCCCCTTAGGGATAGAATTTTCAAAATTTCGTTCTTAGTGGGTGTCTACTCCATACAACCCTACTCACCAAATGTCATGGTTGGAACTGGAACAGTTTTGGCTCAGCGATGTTAAATCAGTCATTCAGGACATGTTATTTTATATGTAGTAGGTATAAGTACCTATAAAAAGGAATATTTAGTCAGATTTTAAATTAATACAATATAATGTACTATAAAATGTTCTGTGGCACCGAGCTTTGAGCGCTTACCGGCTTTTAGGTTTTTAACGGCCAATATTAATAATCAATCCTAATCCAAAACTTGCAGTCCAAGATTGATATTTTGATCTATTTTTATGTTATCGCTTGCCAATAACATATCTGTGGACAGGATAAATATGGCAATTAGGTATGGGATAGGCCGCCGGATACGCAGCTATCTAGATTGCTTGAAATCCATTAGATTGAGATACATTATTAACATTGGCCGTAAGTGACCTACGTATGGTAAAACAAAGTCGGGTTTTAACATTATTTAAAACCCGACAATGGCTGTGTAGTAGAAAGATATTGTTTTTGAAGTTAAAACTTCTTTAGCGGCGTTGCGCACTTTGGAATGGGTCAAAACTTCTAAACTCGCGTCAGGACACGTGACCTGATCGCAAATTTATAAGACGACGCAGGGCGCTTGCGCGAATATTCGTGCTGTCGTGTTTGTGTAAGATAGCGCAATAAATTAATATTGTATTCTACCACATAAATGATAGTACGAGTACTTTCACACTGATTATTATTAAAGCAATTCGTGCAAAATTATTCCCTAACAATTCTGAAATATTAAAAATGCACAACTTAAGGCCCCATACTTAGTCAGCCAGAAGAGCCAATCAGCGCACTCCCCCGTTCCATGATTACTATGAAATATTGCGCTCTAAAGTAAATGTCTTAAGCGTCAAATCACTATTTTTGACACTATAAAAGTAATTTGAAAAAAAAATATAAAAACTGAAACAGTTATCTATTAGGTATAATACTTATATATGTTTATGTTAAATCTGGTGTCGATATTTTCATAATTGAAGTAGACAGTTGGGTTTTGCTTTCAAAAAAGGGTTAACTTTTTGATTTTTTTCTATCGAGCAAAGTGAAATGAATCGTGTTTTGGAAACACTAGTCTTATAAAGCATATTAATGTTAATCTTGTGTATTTTTGTTGCCAAGATCCATAATTGCTTTGTATGAAAAAAACAGTATACTGCTTACGTATTTTAGCATACATGGCCCCTTAATATTCAAGTTTTCACTGCTGCTAGCACTCCCGGAGAGCAACCCGTCTTTTTTTACAATAAACCTGGAACGAATGGATGGGCGGTAGGAAGAATAACATATTAAATATATGCTAGTGTAAATGCAAAAGTACAGCCATATCCATTAGAACCACAGTCCTCAATTGGGTCATTTGGAACTGCAAGTTGTAAAATAATTGTGCTTGTTTGCACAGTTTAATTTTTTATAACTCCTAAACTAACTTTCAACCTTATTTGTTAGAGAATACTCCAATCATCAAGTGCTCAGAGCTCGTAAAATACGGTTTGAGGATAATAAAATTTGAATACCCTTCATTGGTTAATGTCTTTGGTTAGTTATATTTATTTATGTTGCCTTTTGAACTATTGCTTTGTGCTTTATGATTGCAATTAAGATGTTGATATAGTTCTTGTCAGTCCTAGTTTGATCCAAGTTTATTAATTGTTTTATGTTTTTATTGAAGCAGCAGGAAGAACCAATATAAGTATACCTCTCCCCTGTAGAAAAGATTAACAATCTCGCTAGCTAAATCTAAATCTAAAAGGCATAACATACGTTAAACAAGTCGTGACCAACAATAAATAACGGTTCAATGGTGGAATTAACTTTCTGAGGACCCGGATTCATTTTCCGGGATTTCTATTTTCTATATAAACAACGTTGCTCGAAATTGTGTGAATGACAGGTTTTTTTAATGAATAGGTGGCAAAGGAGCAGGCAACTCAACTAACGAAAAGTGATCTTCTTTACCGAAACAGCTTTAACATAAAGAGGGTCGCTGTAGCGTCTCCGTCCTCTCAAAAAACATTACGGTCGAATTGAGAAACCTCCTTTTATGAAATCGGTTAACTAATGAAGAAACTCTTCTTCTTTTTTTTTCCCAAATCGTTATGTTCTGGAAACACTGCCGCCTTCAACAGGTTTAACAAAGGTGTAGTGCGAGGTTAATATTGTCTTCGAAAATTTAGCGGTTGGAGATAAGCTTGCCAAATATAAGGACTTAGCATCTTGGGCTCGTTGTTGGTGCCCTGCCCTGGTGATGCCTCTATTTATGTCTTCAAGTATATATTTTTTATCGACAATAGTACTAGTGGTTGATGCTAAGGAAGACTAGGTAGAAGATGCTGCACAGCATGACTAACACCAGTGATCTTGTTGGTGAAGACACATATAACCTACATTCATCTCTTACTAGCATTATGCATTAAGCAGTAAATCAGAAAGGCTGCTTCTTAAAGTGACAAGTACCAGTCATTTCATTCCAATAAGAACATTTAGCTAACAGTCGTGCATAAATCATTTCAAAGTACTTTCACGCCCATATCCCCGAAAAGGTAGGCAGAGGCACAACCAGGGCACCCACGACTAGCCGAAGACACTAAGTCCCAGAATGTGATAGGTGGCAAGCCTAACGCCAACCAGTTTGGTTTCTTTTTGTTGCCCGACCCGGGATTCAAACCTCATGAAGTCAAGTCCAACACTTGGACCGCTAGACTACAGAGGCGATGAATAATTTCAATTTAGTCCAAAATAAATTTAAATTCACATGTCTCTTATACTGACATGAGTAATCTTTTAAAATATGTATAATATATTGGACGCCTACGTTCTAGAATACCAGACTTATAAGTCAGTGTAGTGCATAGGTAACCCTGAATATTAGATAATGCTAGCCAATATAATACTGACAACATTAATCTTTTGTCTATTGTTTAGTATGATACAATACAATAATATATTGACGTTTAGATTTTAGTATTTCACAAATATCATATCTCATAATGCAAATCGAAATCAATTTCCTACAATTATTTATGTTAAATTAAATAAAACCTTTTCTATTTTAATATGCATGTTTAGGTATGTCAGTATTTTTTTTCGAGAGTTGGGTTTTTTCGTCAGAAGAAGCATGAGTTAGGTAAGGCGGTGGTACCAATCCGGGTGAGTCACTGCGAAACTCTACCACCTAGTCAGATGTCACGGTGTTAGTGACGGTAAGCCTATGCTCGCCTTTTACAAACTGCCTTACAGGAAGGCAGATGGTCTATTCTGCAAAGGAGCTCGGACCAACACGGGGAATAATCTCTGCCACCCTTGTAACTAGCTTGGCGTGTAGATATGTATTATACTGATTTAACGACTTAATGACTGCTTATAAGATAATTCACCCCTCCGCGGTCTTGGCCATGGTTGTACTTCTGGCTACTTCTTCGGGGATTAGGCATTAATATACTTACTTACTTTTGATACGAGTAACTACCACCTTTACAACATTTTCATTATGTATCGCCTCTGTGGTCTAGCGGTTCAGTTGTTAGACTTGACTGCATGAGGTCCTGGGTTCGAATCCCGGGTCGGACAACAAAAAGAAAATTGTTTTTTCCAATTTTCTAATTAAAAAAAAGTTGTTCGGGATTGGATATGTGCCCGGTTGGCGATAGGCCTGCCACCTATTGTGGGACTTACGGCCAATGTTAATAATGTATCTCAATCTAATGGATTTCAAGCAATCTAGATAGCTGCGTATCCGCCGGCCTATCCAATACCTCATTCTCATATTTATCCTGTGCACAGATATATTATTGGCAAGCGATAACATAAACATGGATCAAAATATCAATCTTGGACAGCGAGTTTTGGATTAGGATTGATTATTAACATTGGCCGTTAGTGTCTTCGGCTAGTCGTAGGTACCCCTAAGAGGTAGGCAAAGGCACAACCAGGGCGGTTGTGCCTTTGCCTACCTCTTAGGGGTACCAGCCCCTATATGGCGTAGGGCATTAGGGCATAGGGCGTTAGGGGGTATGGGGTATGGCGTTAGGGCGTGAAAATACTTTTTTTATTATGTATTGTAATTTGTTGTTATTTGAATTTTAATTATTTGATTGTGACGATTAATGACGACTTTTTAGAAAAAAAAGTATCTTTATCCCCGAAGAGGTAGGCAGAAGTACAACCAAGACAGAAGTACAAGTCCCACAATATGATAAGGGCACATTAGATATGTACCCGGTTGACGATAGGTATGACATCTCGAGCAACATCTTTTTTATTACAAAATGGGAATAAACATATTTTCTTTTTGTTGCCCGACCCGGGAATCGTACCCGGGACCTCATGAAGTCAAGTCCAACACCTGGACCGCAAAACAACAGAGGAACACTAATTATACTTTATTTTTTCAATACAAACTGTTAGTATCGGTTCATGTTAAACGATACGAAGTTCGCCGGGTTCGCTAGTTAGATATAAAAATAAATCCCTATTTTCCTTGGTCATGGCCTTTTCAGTTGTGTTAGTTATTGTCAGGAGAAGGTTTAGATAAACAGGGAATCCGACTTACATAGATCTCAGGAAAACGACACTTTAATTTGTCCCATGTACCCAGTGCAAGCTATACAAAGTTCGCCGGGTCGGCTAGATTATTTAAATTCCGAACAGGATGTCATTTTGTAACCACAAATACCAGAATCATCCAATCCACCATGAATAGAATGGCTTGTTTCTACTAAATGCAAGGATGGTCACCACCGATTGTTGGTTTTGGTAATAAAACATCAAAGGGTTAACTTGAAACACTCTTTGACCACTTGTAACTCGTTTTGGTATCTTCATTACGTTTTCATAGGAAAAGCTGTAATATCCTTAAGTCGATTTATCCACAATGATAACAAAATCGATTTAAAAAAACTCTCTTTGGTGTATTTGTGTAAATATGTGTGTATTCTCTGCTCGAGTCTACCTGAAGTTTTGGGTTATTGATTACTAATTAGTTTACTGCCCCTTGCATGTTGCATTTCTTTACCCCCAATCCATTTATCCCCATCCAAAGTCCTATTAGTTACATTATCTATAACTCAAAAACGGCTTAACCAATTTGGCTAAAAATTGACGGGGAGGTAGATAAAAACCGGGAGAAAGACATCGAGTACAATTGTCCTGTTCAACAGCGAAAAAACTATGAAAAATAACATTTTAAGTTTTCCCATAGAAACAGAAACGGGTAAAACGAACTTCGCGAGAACAGCTACTATAGACATGACTGGCTTCATCGGTTTATTCCTCATTAATAGTTTATTGGTTGGCTTAAATACATATCTAAATTTCGTATATGGAGGTGTATATTAAAGATTCGAACCGAATTCGAAGAAATTACGTTTTGGTCTGGTTGGTCCAACTTACGGCAAAATGACTCTGCTGATGGTATGAGATAACCCTGGCTTTTAGACACCATAGATGTTACAGGTGCGTCACTACCCTTGGCCGAGATGTTAGGCCCGTTTTGCAAGTCTACCGGCTACCCTACCCTTCCGGACTGAAACTGATTGAGTTATTATAGCAGCTGGAATAGTCAAAGCTTGGGATCCATACCCGGCCTAGTTGCTACACGTCACTGTACCACTAGTGATCCTGTTTCATGAAGACTTACACTTTAACCAGGGCTCGACGCTTACGAGCTGCCTGGCAGAGAGGCAGACGGTCCCGAACCAGGACAGGGAAACTTGTTTAAGATAAGATATAGGGCTATTTTAGATCAGTTACCAAGTGACTACAGCTATTTCTCAGTAATCAACAAAAAATCTTATCAACAAAACTCCAGTACTTAGGCCTATCCCTATCTGTAGACAGGTAATTGAAAATAGCCGTTAACAAAAAAAAGACCGTTTTAATCTCGGTATCCTAATAGATGCCTGTGAAATAAATAAACAACTTTGATATACGGGCCATACCGCAGCCAACAACTAGTACAATATAACTATTTACAAATTTCTTACGTTTTAAGAATTCAGATTTCCTTTTATTAACAAGTTACGTCCCTGAATCAATAAGTCAATTTATGAATTACCAATACTATCACAAAATCAGGAAAAGACAATATATCAACTGGTAACATATTGCCTATTATATTTTCCCCGTGTTGGCCTGGGCTCATTCGCAGATTAGAACATCTGCCTTCCTGTGCCAAGCAGCTCGTCAAAGGCGAGCATAGGCTTAGCGTCACTAACAACGTGACATCTGACTAGGTGGTAGAAACTCGCAGCGACTCGCCCGGATTGGTACCACCGCCTTACCTATTCCTGCCGCCATAATGTCATCGCTTGCCGTTGACGTATTCCGGTTCGGAGGGTAAGGTAGCCGGTAAACTTACTTTTGCTCGATGCCCGGCCTAAGGTTTGCAACGCAACATTTCCACCTTTGGTGCGGCGGCGTGAATGTCTCACCATCAGGATATGCGTCTGCTTGTTTGCCTTCCAATATCATAAAAAAAATAAAAAAAAGAATTGTCATCATGTCGAAGTAGTATCAAGATAAATTACATTGTTAGCGAACACATTTTTTATCTGACAAGCCTATCGATACCACTTCCGTAAAACATGAACATCTGACGTTTGTTGAGGAAATAGACACACGTTTGGGGGGCAACATTTTTTCATAATATTTTGACTATCTTACTTCAAGGGCCTAGCGTAGACGCCAAACTCCACGAACCACGAGGCTCGGGTTCGATTTCCAACGGAGACAATCATTTGTATGATGAATAGATGTTTGCATTTCTGAGTCTGGATGCTTATTAAATTTATTCCGGTATCTATTTAAGTATTAGAATCGTTGACTAACACACATAATAAGGGCATATGATTTGCTTACTTTGCAGTTAGATTCAAGTTGTGCAAGTAATCCATTGATATTTATTAATAGTTTTGTTCGTCCTCGTATTTTATACTTAGACTAGCGGCCCGCTCCAGCTTCACATGGATACAAAATATACATATAAACCTTCCTCTTTAAATACTTTATATATTAAAAAAGTCCGCATCAAAATCCGTTGCGTAGTTTGAAAGATTTGAGCATACAAATGGTCATAGGGACAGAGGAAGCGACTTTGTTTTATACTATGTAGGGATGTACTTTAAGCAAACTATACTTATTGGCATACTCTGATTAGCTCTGACATAGCTGTCAGGTATCGTTATCATGAGAAATCGATTGTTATGTCATAAGATTATCAAGATTATCCAATCCAGTTTGATTGGCAGCAAAAAAATCCGTTATCTGACAAACTTATCGTTACCTCTCCGTATCGAAGCACGTGTTAATGTAAACGCACTGTCTGCAGTTTCTTAAGGAATAATTATACACCTCTTTAAGCCCGGTGCAGTTGTAAAAACCGCAAGGTTAACAACATGTTATGGCATTAAAGAAAACTCTTTGGAGATTTTTTTGGTTCATTTACGTATTTTATTATTTTCGTTGTTGTATTAAAAAAACTCTTTTCTCCGTTTAGGCTTCGAAAATTTCAGCAGTGTGTTGTTTTCTTTATAAAGAAGAAGTTTAGACCTTCCTAAACTTATCAGAACCGCATAATTGAATAAGCTGTGGCACCTAAATCGATATAGTATATCAAAGAAAATCGTGCTAGTTACACTATTTATAACTCAAGAACGGCTTAACCGATTTTGTTAAAATTGACTGGGAGTTAGCTTAGTTTTTAGTCCGTTCGTATGGGGGGTGGGGGGAACCAGGAAAAGTATCATTTGAAAATATTCCCCTACAAATTGAATGGATGAAACGATGTTCGCGGAAACAGATAGTAGCTAATAAAAATAAAATGATATTGTATACAACGGCTCTGTATCTAGTTGATAGTGGTCGTTAGATATGTAAACAGTACAAGTAGTTCTTCATTTAAAAATATGAATATGAAAACTGCCTACAAATTTTCGAAAACGGCGCACTCACACAAACACAAACATCGACGAGGCTTCTAAGCGGTTTTCGCGGTGCTGTAATAGCAAGTAAAACGACAAGACATATGGTCACATATGTTTACATGTGGTTATTTGCTTCCGCGATCCTATTCAAATGCTACGAGCGTATCGGTCTTTTGCTAGGACTAACCGGCGCCAAGAGATTAACTATTTTCAAAAAACGTATCTATTTATTGAAATTAAGTAGATTGATAAAAAAATAACGTGACAACGCCATTGCTTTACGGGAGTTTTTTTGTAATTATTGAATTTTGTATTAATATTGAGTGAAATTAGTGAATTTTGGTGGCATTTTGTACAATTTTGTTTAGATAAAGTGCACAAATGAAATAATCAATAAAAGATTATTAGCGTATCGTGTATTTCCTCGTTCCCGTCAAATCTCATTAAATGAGGCCACCAAGACCCAGACATGACTTTCTTTGACGACTTATGACTAGTTTCAAATAATTTAAACCCGATTTTGTTAATTCTGGTAATTAGATGCAAATTTCAATTTGACTTAATACAAATGCCGACGCGACTGCCAAAAACTAAAAAAAAAGGGCGGTAAGTGTAATGACAACTAGGCTTAGTCTCAATACTGTTTTATAGTTGTACTATGTCTCTACAGATATCAACAACTGTGTTAATTTAATATGTCTCTATCTGGGTTTGAACTCAAAGGCTTACGGATGTATGGTGACATTAGACATTAACCCTCAATCCAAGATCATCTTTTACTATGATCTTGCTCTCAAGTTTGTTGACCAATAGTCGCAGGTGTTAAGCGCAAAAGATTATAGTTAAAATCAAGCTTCCGTTTCCTGTCCCAACGCAGCCATGTTGACGCAGCTGTTGTGATATTATCTAATGCTAACACAACAAACTGTGGTTCTGAATGTGGTCAACATTATTTTATAAGGAATGGTATATCACAAAAATATACTGGAGGCAAATGATGTTAATGAGTGTTCAGAATCATTTTTTATAATAAGTATCTGTGAGCCCGTATCAATCTCCGCGTCGGGTAGCCAAAAGAAAATGACATGTTTTTTTCAATTTTCTAATAAGAATAACGTTGTTGGATTATATAGCGCGGTTGGTGATAGAATTGTCACCCGTAGGATTCTTTGTCCCATTTTCTTCGGCTAATCGTGGGAACCCTGGTTGTACTTACCTTTGACTACCTTATAGGAGATGAGGGCGTGAAGATAGTTTACCTTTTTCTACAAAACATTTGTAAAACCACTCATCTGAATTATTACCATCCCTAAACTTTTCCAGCTGCCCAGGCGTCGGACTTGACTTATTAAGGTCCCGAGGTAGATCCCCGGGTCGGGTAACAAAAAAAAATAGAAAATGCGTATTTTTAATATAAATTTAACGTTTCCCGGGACTGGATATGTGCCCGGTTGGCTATAGGCTTGCCATCTATTACATGGTGGGACTTATTGTCTTCGGCTAACCGTGGGTGCTATTATTGTACCTCTGCCTAGGTCTTCGGGGATACGGTCGTAAAGATATTTTTTTACAACATTTCAAAAAATTACTTAGTCCATTTATTACCACTCCTTAAGTTTCCCTACCAATGTTTTATCATTATTTGGTAATGTTCCGATTTAGAGTATGATTGTCAGTAAACTCACTTAGTAATTAGCGCATATCGAGAAGAATCAGGAAATCCTTCACTCGTTCACCTTCCTGTATCATAAAAACCTGAAGCTACATCCAGTCAATCCTCTGAAGCTTCTTTAATGAACTGTAGTTCAAAAGAACTTCTTAATGCTCTATCAATAAAAACGCATGTTCGCATTCCATTACGCGTGAGCAATGCGCACAGTCAAAACGGCACGCGTCTAATCTACCACCAACATCGAACCCGAAATAACTTTCAAAATACACGTCACTGCACTCATCCATTACGTACACAATTCACATATCGTTTCCTGATACCATAAAAGATGCGCAAGGGATTAGGATCCGCAATTTTAAATTCTTTTGCTGAATGATTAATGGTTTTGTTTTATTTGCAGATTTCAAAGCGTCACTAGGATTTGCAGTCTACTCCTACAAGGTATTTATGCTCAAATCTTCAAATCTTAGAGACTGTAATAATTCTTGTGTGATCGACTTTGGGGTCTAGTGGTCCTAGTGTTGGAATTGACTTCGTGAGGTCCTCCCAGGTTCGATTCCAGGACTGGGAAGAAAATGTGGTTTTTCAAATGTTTTGACCTAGTTGTGCGTCTGCCTATATCTTCGGGGATATAGGCGTAAATGGGGTTACTTATTTGAATTAAATTCAGTTCCTTGGTGTTTGCCAATTGTAGGATCGGGTCGGGTTAAAGTATAGGTCACTACCAACAAAGTGGTCGAGTACTGTGCAACGTACCCGCGTAGAGACCAACCGCCTTATTAATTCCTGCTACCATAATGACTGTCATGTTCCAGTCTGAAAGATGCAGTAGCAGGTAGACTTACACAATAAATCTTCTACCCCGGGCCATAGGATAGCTACGCACCTATAACATCTATGGTGGCTATAGGCTACTATTGTCTCTTACCATCAGTACATCTGTGTTCTTGCTTGCGAGCCTCTAACAAAAAAGGCATCTTTAAACGACGTGTAATGATTACGTTCCGCTTGCCTGTTTGCTTTTAATTCCAAAGAAACATTCTTGAAAAAATACAAATACTGCCTTTTATTGTAAGTTTATTTTGAGATGCTTTGAGTGACGAAAACGCCGTCGTGGGCATCAGCTAGTAAAATCTGAATGGAACCCCAAAATAATCAATATTCGGCGAGTATGAATTTGGCAATCACACGAGTATTTATCGATGTCCATAAAAGTCCATGTAGTGCATCGTTAACCAACTGCAAGCCGTGTCCCAGGCCAGATCGAGGATAACGTTTCATTGTTGTCCGAAATGGTGCTAGTTTATTGCGTGGACTCGATAATGGTTGCAACCCCAAGGTCTGGTGAGATCACCGAAATGTTTCGTGAAAGTTGCATAAGGCTCAAGTTATGAGCGTTAACGATTTGTAGCAATGAACTTGCATAAATGCATAGGTAACTTTAAACCCATAAAAGACTAATCAAAACACTGTCAATTGAAGTGCTCACTAAAAGTACATTGAAACCAATTTCTATCCACTTTATCTTATTTATTCGCGTATCGAAAAGTAGATTCTGAACTTTTTCACTGTTTATTTACGTAACGTGTACATGTTAGATGTCACACTAGACAGATAAAAAAAAATTTGATCGATTCTGGGCAAACAACATTGATAGGGTAATTCAGTAAGACATTTTTTAAAATATTATTTAATCAATAATGATACTATTGTTGTTCTTTCTAGGTATTATAACTATGTCTTTAACTCTTTACATTTAAAAATAATTCCCAATTTCATTTCTCATGGTCATTGCCTCACGCCTGAACGAATGGACCAATTTTACTAATTCTTTAAATAAAACTCGGAAAACAGCAAGAAAAATAGGAGAACAATATATTCTTTTTTTCATACAAAGTTAGTATCTAACAATGTCAAGCAGTACGAAGTTCGCTTAGTAAGCTAGTATCTAACCAATAATAAAAATATAACTATTATACATTGTAATAAATCCTAGCAATTATCGATTACATTTGGCTTCTTAAGTTCGACAATATACAATGGAAACCGTTTTGAATGTTTTATATATTTATCTAAATTAATGTGAGTTAGTAGTTCTTTTTTTAAATATAAGTTCCCATTAATATAAATTATTACTTTATTTATAATACTCATTCATTTATTCCAAAACATTTCTCTAATAACTTTGCTAATAAAACTGTCCAACTAACCAAAAATTCGAATAATACATCACGCGATACGTATTAACAAAACGCTTATCGCTCATTGCTTTTACCACATGATCGTGCATCATGATATCAATCGTCATTGAATAGATTTACGATGCCACACACCATGCATTTGAGTCGAACATTATGACGTTTGTGACGTTTATGACTTGTATCTATTTTATGTTATACTCGTAGTAATGTTAGCTATCGATATGTATTTAGTTAGAGAACTCGATAAAATCTGGTTATCTGATATAATAAAATTTAATATGTCGCAGAACTGTCGTCTCGTTTTATTAACTACAGACATTAGACAGTAATACTGTTTCACCGTTGATATTGTAAATGTGGAGGTTTGTGGAATCCTGGTTCGGTTCGGGCATGTGGAAAGAACGACAGATGAAAGACAGACAAAGCAGATATACAATGCGAATGTGAATGGATGTAGGTACCCGGGGAGACCAAGGTAACAATATACGATCAGATCACTCGGATATTATCCAAGGGTGGTTGGTATCAAGAGTCTCCGAAACCGGCGTGCTTGTATGAAAAGGGTAATGAATTTCAAAGATGCCAGACACATTTGTCAGGATCGTGAGGTCTGGCACTCGATACTCTCTGTCTACCCCGTAAGCGATTTGGCGTAAAGCTATGAATGTACGTATGTAAAAGTTTGTGAAAATGTTGAGTGTATGAAATTGGAGGACAGGTCTTAGTAGAGACAGTCTTCTTGAAGCAGATGAATTTCCTGATAATAAGAAGTACAACTCGCTTGAGTTGCTAACCTTCGACCTTAATTGCGTAAAAAAGTTCATCCTATTAATATTATAAATGCGAAAGTTTGTAAGTATGTATGTATGAATGTTTGTTACTCTTTCACGCTCGAATGGCTGAACGGATTTGTCTGAAATTTGGAAGACAGATAGATTGTGACCTGGATTAACATATAGGCTATTTTTAATTCCGATCGCACACTGGGTTTCTGTGAAAACGCGGGCGAAGCCGCAGGTAGTAGCTAGTAATTCATAATTAATTTATTGTTCGAATTTAGGTACATAGCTAGTTGTTAACAAATTTGGTTTGAGCTCTACATTCTGCCTATAAGGCGTACAATTGTAAAATTAATACAAATAAACTAATTTGCAGTCAGTATAAATAATGAATTGACTTAATACAATTAAAATGAATATCTTAGAATTTAAGTTCATATCTATTTATCTATTTAAAAAAATAATTTTTCGCACAAATTTTACACTTACTTGAAATGAGATTAAATATTATGTTCTAAATTAATTAATATGCACTCACAATTTATAGTATTAATCTAAAATAAAATGTCAAAAAATAGTTTTGCGAGCTGTTCCAACATCTTCCCTTGAAAGATGACACTGGCAATACTGCCCTTGTAGCAGCAGGAGTACGTAAGATGGAAGCAGAAAAGTGCGAAAGTTCTTGCTGGACTATACCAGTTACGAGTTTGTCGGACTGAACAATAATTTTATCATGACATTGGAAGTAGTTTAAAGCAATAATTTACCAAATTCTTCGTAAAATGTTAACACGTCTCAATATCTCCAAATCAAACAAACGACAAAACGATTTCTAGCAAACAGTAAAATAAATAAATGTTGTACTTGATTATATTAACTGTCAAGTCCAATACGTGGTTAAATAACATGTTTGTACCTTTGTGTGTACATAATAAGTGAAACTCGATGGGTTTGTGTGTAAATATTTGATAAGTATGGTACCCTTTGTGAACCAAGAGTTGCGATATTTATTATAAATTAAATGTTTCTTCGCGCCCATATCCCCGAAGAGGCAGGCAGAGGCACCCACGACTAGTCGAAGACACTAAGCCCAACAGTGTAACAGGTGGCAAGTCTATCGCCAAACCGGGCACATATCCAATCCCGAGCAACATTATTTTTATAAGAAAATTGGAAATACGGTTTATTTGTTGCCCGACCCGGGAATCGAACTTACGACCTCATTAAGTCAAATCCAACACCTAGAACGCTCAACCACAGAGACAACAGAAACAGATCAATCGATAGAAACAAATGATTTTAAAAAACTTTTCTTTCTTTCTTTCTTTCCTAGAATCAACTCTTCGTCGGAAGCTGACTAACGGTCAATGTTAATAATCTATCTAAGACAAGAGATCGTGCTATTTTTGAACAATTAACGAAAAACATCTAAGCAACAGAACTCTAAAAGGTCTATCTTTATTTGTAGATTAGTTATTAATTAGAAGTGAAGATACTTTACATTGCTTTAATTTTTTATTCTTAGTACTCCAACAAGTGAATATGGGGCTAAGGAATCATACCAATTTTTTTTATTGTAAAAACAGTTTAGTGATTACTTAAAATAAAAATATAAAACTATTAGGTTCCTGATAGGTTTGGGGTTTATATTTGAATTCCTAATAATTTTTTGGAGTTTCTGCACTAGCATTATCCTCATTCTAGCGTTTATCCCAGTTATATTATACCTTATATTTGGATGCTGATACCTGGGTCTGCTTTTCCACATTTGCTTTACAACTTCGGTCTTAGACTTTCCTAGCAGTATTTCCATAAGCACACATGATCGACCCGGTAAACTTAATTTAGCCGGACATGGACAGCTTGTAACAGTTTTTAAGATGAACATTTTTTTTAATTTTTCTTAGTTTTCTCATCTATCTTATCTTTTAAAAGAAACGGTATCTTTCATTTATAGGAAACGGTGTTTGTTTTTACAACAAAATTCCTAAGGAAATAACAGACCTCCCTGATACGCAATTTAAAAGCGTAATTAAGAGAAAACTTATGGCAAAAGCAAATTACAAAATCAGTGAATACATTGATGACAAGGATATTTGGACATAATACTTAATGCCTTTTTACGAATTACAGGCTCCAACCATTCCGTCGCAATATTATTACTTTGTTGTTTTTTTTTCTTTCAATTAATTTAAAAATGTATATATTTTAAGTTAAGTTTTTATCTTTTTGTTCGTTAATGAATGTTATTTTATTATTGTTGTTGACATTAGTGTTTCATAATATTATCTAATTGTAATGTTAGTTAATGAATATTATTTATTATTGTTGTTGACATTAGTTTTTCATAATACTAATTGTAATTATTATTGACTTGTTATGACTTTCAATGAAAGATATTTTTTATCCTATGTTGAATAAAAATATTTGACTATTGACTATTGACTATTGAAAGCTTACCTAAGCCTTTTACGGGTAACTAAAACCAGGCTTAACCGAATCCCTCCGCGCATTTCTGAGTTTTAGCGAGACAAAGGAATAAGCACTTCATTTTTATATATCGAAAAGGCTATGGATATATGAAGAGTGAATGAATGTATGTATTATGCGAATGTGGGTGGATGTAGGTACCCGAGGGGACCTAGCTTGACATTCCATGATCAAATCGTTAGGGTGTTATCTGAAGGTGGTGTGAAAAGTCAAAAAGGATAATGAATGTGGAGGAAGCAAGGCAGGTTTGCCAGGACCATGGAGCTCCGCACTCGATACTCTCTGCCTACCCCGTAAGGGACTTGGCGTGAAGATATGTATGTATGTATGTATGTATGTATGTATGTATGTATGTGTGTATGTAGAAGACTAGAAGTCTAGATACAACAAAAAAACATTTCTTAAGCGGTTTTAAGTGTAATGACCTTAAGATCCATAGACGCTAACACTTCCTTTGCAGGTGTTCATTCTAAAAGTCCGCATGACAATCGGCAACGAATTCCTAATTCTAAGCGGCAAGCGAGGAGAATGTTATACCATTGTCTCGTCGCTCGCAACCGTAACGTTTACTTAACTTCATTACTGCCTGCAACTGTGTCAATATGTAACTGTGCATAGGTTACATGAAAGATGAAGTAGTATCTTCACGCCCATATCCAGAAAGGGTAAGGCAGAGGAATTACCAGGGCACCCACGACTAACCAAAGACACTAAGTCCCACAATGTGACAGGTGGCAAGCCTATCGCCCGGTCGGTGGCACTTATCCTATCCCGGGAAACGTTATTTTTATAAAATTGAAAATGTACATTTTCCATTTTCGTTTGATTACCCGACCCGAGGATCGAAACCGGGGCCTCAAGAACTCAAGTCCAATGGCGGACCGCAAGACCACAGAGGCCAAAATTTCAGAATAAAACATTGTAACTGTGCCTAAAACTGAGGTTATAAATTTGATTGTATGTTTGTATTGCATGTTTGTAACGCGTATTCTATTTCTTGGTGGTGGAGGTCTCTACTGTTTAAAAAGGTAGGTCATGATTCTGAGGTTCTACATAGACTTTGTGATGATCTAAATAGTGGTTTTTAAGTTTTTGTATGTGAGGATGGTGTTGTCAACATACATAAAATGTACGAAGTAGGTGTCTTCTAAATAGCGACTTTGCAGTTTTTATCAAATAGCGACATTGCAGTATTTATCAAATAGCGACGTTTTCATGAAATAATACTGAGTCAGTTTTTTTTTTGATTTTTACTATGTTTAAATTGTTATTACTAGGCTGCTCCATTACATTTCAGCTCTTATTACACAAACTTTTGATAATGTCATCCTTGGTGTCCGGGTCTTAGGCAATCCACGTTCGAGTATTGTATATCTATTTTGTATTTAATGTTTTTAATAAACATTTTTTATTAATAATGTTTAATTGTGCCGGCTGTGTTTGTATGAAAAGGGTTATGAATGTGAAGGAAGCAAGACAGGTTTGTCAGGATCGTGAGGTCTGGCACTCGATACTCTCTGCCTACCCCGTAAGGGACTTGGCGTGAAGATATGTATGTATGTATGTGTATGTTTAATTGCGATGATTTTTTTTGTTAGAATTCGCCTATCTTACAATAATTACTAATACATACATACATTTGAAATCAAAGTTCAACTTACAAAAGTTCTAAGAATTTCTACATCACAAAACCTGAAGGTCTGCCACATATGTTCGGAATCACTTTCGGAAAACCATTTGGAAATTCCGTAACAAAATGACAGCCCCATAAATCCACTCAAATTCCGTATGAAAAAAATTCTGACGTGTGCGGCAGGTCCGCAGATGTGATGTCTAAGACATAAAGAAAGCGCAAGCAGAACTGAGAACAGCCAATAGTGTCTGGATAAAGTTTCATAATAGTATCTCTATACGCATATCCTCGAAGACGTAGGCAGAGGCACAACCAGGTCACTCACGACTAGCCGAAGACTCTAAGTCCTACAATATGATAGGTGGCAAGGCTATAGTTAACCGGGCACATACACAATCGCGAGCAATGTTTTTATTTTTATGATATTGGAAGGCAAACAAGCAGACGGATTTCCTGATAGAAAGAAATTCACGCCGCCTAGAGACACCCAAGGTGGTAAAGGTGTGTAGCCAACCTGAGGCCAGGATGTTAGGCCTCGAGCAGAAGTAAGTTTACCGGCTACCTTACCCTCCAAACCGGAACACGTCATGATGTTATGGCGGCAAGAATGGTTAAGGCGGTGGTACCAATCCGGGTGAGCCGCTGCGAAACTCTACCACCTAGTAGGATGTCACGGTGTTAGTGACGGTAAGCCTGTGCTCGCCTTTTACGAGCTGCCTGTCAGGAAGGCAGATGGTCTATTCTGCAAAAGAGCCCGGGCTCCAACAAGGGGAAAAGTAACACCAAAATAGTACCAATGAAATACCATAAAGTAAACCGACTACGCATTTGCAAGCTTAAAGTAGTCTGTGGGTGTGATTGACTTGATGTATAACAACAATTTAAAACAAAAAAAACATTCATTAAGCATTTTAGACCATGCAGTGGGCTGGAACACGTAAGTTATTACGTAAAAATCTATATTTGTTGAAATCTCGTCAATTGGTTGCTATAAAATGATTAGAATCGCAGTAACTTATATAAATGATGGACAAAAGAGCATAATTGGTATCTTCCCACGGATATCCTATAAAGGTTTTGCTTGAAAAACTCATTGTTGCCATTTAACACCTTTCAAGGAATCGTGTTTAACTTTTGACATTTCTGGTCAGTGTATAATCTATGATTTAAGGTTAACAACGTTGTTGAATTTACCTTATGAAGCGCGATTCTTGGATACGGTCATATGGCAGCTTAAACATTTTGTACACTATCAGTAAAACCATCAATCTTTGCGATTTAAATCTAAAAAAAAAGTGTGTGTGTACTTATGTACACGCGTTAGAATTTATACTTCGGCGTAATAAGATAAAAATCTTTTTAAAAACTAAAATGTTATCTGTAGCTAACTTCATAGCTAACTTCATCATGTCAGTTTTTCGTGACGGTGTGCGCGCGCATTGTAAAAATTTTACCCTCATCATTTTTTCCTAACGCGCTTATATTTTTAAGTATAACTTCAGAAAAGTTAAATCTAAAAGTTTAATATGCTAAAAAAAAGTTAAATCTAAAAGTTTAATATGCTAAAAAAAAGGTTAAATCTAAAAGTTTAATATGCTAAAAAAAGTGTCTTCACGCCCATATCCCCGAAGAGTAAGGCAGAGGCACAAACAGGGCACCTACGACTAGCTGAAGATACTAAGTCCCACAATGTGATAGATGGCAAGCGTATCGCCAACTGGGTACATATCCAATCCCGAGCAACATTATTTTTAGTAGGCAATTGGAAATACGCAATTTTTGTTTGTTGTCTGTAAATTAGTTCATTTTAAACAGTAACCGCGTTTTAATTCGAACCGTCAGTATTTATTTCGACAAACTCGCTAAAATATAAATATGAACATAAAAATTGAAACCATAATAACAACAGTAACTTTTACTCACTCTTTCGTTTATATAATACCTAAACAATTTTAATAGCAGCTGTAAAATACTGCAACACAATATTCCGAAAATGGCGCGCATGCAACAACCAATAGCAAAAGGACAAAATAGCGGCGCCCAATCAATACATGCTTATTCCCTGTGCTGCAAGAAGCGGGTATACATATTTTTCTTTTTTCCCCTGTATATCGGCGTAGATAAAACGTGACAATTACTTTACAATGACTACATAATTGTATTTTTATTAATTCAACTTGCAAATTGGTGATGCCATGTTTATTATTAATATATTGGTCATTTGTTTTCTTCCTCGAAGGCAGTGTGGCAAGCGCGTAAAAATTAGCATCAACCTTACAATTTTGACTTAATCAGATAACGTCATTTATTTACAAGGCCGCATTGATGGCATATGTGATCATTTTCGATTGTCTGATGGTCGTAAATGTGACACATGTATGTTAATCACATACAAACCACAAAACAAAAGGTTTTGCACTATTTTGTTTATTTAAGACCAAGATTACAATACCCTAAATATTAATCAAATATTTTTTTAAGGGTCAAAAGGTCATGAAGCAGATGGATTTCCTAATGGTAAGAACTTCACCTTAAAGTACCAAAAACGTTAATTGAGCGCTGACAACATAGGATTGTGAATCTTGTGCGTAAATGAGTTGATATAAGTCCACCAGTTAATTAAAGCATTTCATCACTATTATTAGTGAAGTTAAAAGTAATTCAACATAAAAAATTCAATTCTTTTTTTATTTTTCAAATTTTCATGATAGTGGAAGCAAACAAGCAGACGGATCCTGACGGTAAGGAATTCACGCCGCCTAGATGTACCAAAGTTGGCAATAGTGCGTTGCCAACTTGAGGTCAGGATGTTAGAGCTCGAGCAAAATTAAGTTCGCCGGCTAACTTATCCTCTGAACGTGAACACGTAAACGGCGATCACTGACGTTATGGCGGTAGTTATAGGTAGATAAGGCGATGCTACCAATCCGGGCGAGTCGCTGCGAAACTCTTCCACCTAGTCAGATGTCACGGTGTTAGTGACGGTAAACCTATGCTAGCCTTTTACGAGCTGTCTGACAGGAAGGCAGATGGTCTGTTCTGCAAAGGAGCCCGGACCAACACAGGAACAGTTGAGATCCTACTGAATAACAATGTTGAATAATGACAATAAGGCACACATGTTGATGGTCAGGCTTCATGGCAGCCAAGTTTTTACTATTTGAAAAAAATATGGTCTAGCTTAAATTCTTAAATATCTGTCTATTTACACTAATATGAATCTCTATATTCATTGGTTTTGTATTTCAGAAAAAGTATAAAAGTAGGATAAATGCGGTCAAAATGTGAGCGCTACAGAAAATCTGTGGTATTACGCTCGCTGACCACATTCGTAACAGTCAAAGCCGGGAAACAGTGGGTTAAAGAAAAGTCTTGATGTAAAAATAAGAAAGGGCATGCTTTATTGCAGAGGTTCCCAAACTTATTTCATGTAACGC
>NJDC01043848.1:32595-48900 GCA_002245475.1 Calephelis virginiensis | reverse complement strand
TGTGTGTTGAATGGTGAACATGATAAAAGTAGTCCCCACTTTTGATATTTCATGATATATAGTTCATAGCATCATAACCATCATACTAGCGTTAATTCTAGTTTTTCTTCCAGCTTATGTGTGAGAGCCATTGTTTGCTCTTTCTTTCCCCTATTCTCACGGTCTTCGGTAATCTTAATAATTAATTGATACTCATATTATCGTTTCAACTTCTTGCCAACTTCTATTCAGACTACATCCCCTTGTTCCGGTTCTGAGTCGGTTGATCTTTTTTCGGTAAAGAAAGCTTTGTTCAATTTTGTCGCTTTCTCTTTCAGTTTCCAATGCGACACGATACTAACTTTTCTCTTTATAGGACTCGCGTAGTTTTATATAGAGTAGAAACATAAAAATGTCTCTCCTGTCTTTACGTCATATGTTCTTCCTACTAATGCTTTAAATGATATATTTTTTATGACCATGTCGTGCAGCACAATTGGCCGACTGTCCACTTCTATTGACAACGGACCAATGAAAACCTTATTTGTATTTCGATACTAAACATATATAAACAATGTTTTCTGAATGTTAAGTGACGGAATCGCCGACATCAATGTACAGTTATTGTGGAAAATTTTACAATGAGTTTTGTATCTCATAGCACATAAATGAATTTTGTAAATGTTAATTTTGTCAGGGTAATAAAAATGCTTTGAATATATTCCGTCACTGTTTTTAGAGATCATAAAATATCATACTCATTATTCAAACAAAGACAAACAAAAAACTGCTTTTTTCGCATAATAATGTGACGACTTCAACGCCTCCTAGTGGAATAATATAGATTGATGTCGGTAACAGGCAAACTTACTTATCCAAGAGGATAAGGACCTCAGGTTAACAACGCACTTCTTGCATTTTTATTTATACTGCACTCACACATGTGTCAAAAAGGAAACCTTGCAGATTCGACTTGTCTGTCCGTATTTCACTTCATTCCCAAATTGTGAAGACTTTTTATAAATTTTAAATAAAGAAAATATTTCGCCCCAGACAAGATTTGATCCAGCCTTTCGTCTCAAGCCGACGAATGCTCTAACTATTTGAGCTACTGAGGACTCAAGTCCCTGTGGTGATTTTTTTAATTCCTTTCTTTACCGTTAACGCGGCTAGTTATGACTAGCCTAATGTATATTTTCCAACGGTATTACAATGCAATTTTAATTTTTTTTTTTTATTATTTTAATTTGTCATCAGCACTTTTCGATAGTATATTCGTACATTTTTTTGGTATTGAGGTAAAATAGGGAGACTGTTTTTAGGAGAAAATAGATAGCACCTACCTACATTGAAAGTAAAGTTTAAACCATGCATATAAAACATAGACCCGTTTTTTTAATCAGACTACTTATAATGCAACGTGGCAATGGCACGTTTGTGCCAATTTCAATGCCCTCTAGCTTTTTGGATTCTTCTTTACTTCGAATAGCAAAATAACTACAAATACAATAAAAATGGTAAATTGTAAAAAAAAATTGCACGAAAAGTGTGGTCAGTATAGTCTTCCAAAACAAATGTTGTTTTTTTAAATAGCGATGGTTATTCGTTAATATGTTTTTTTATCATTTCAGGTACATACTCTCGTTAATTCAAAGGAGTGTGTCGTATTTTACTTTGGTGAGCATATTATCGATATTACATAGAACAAATCGTGTGTGCCTTGGTCTGAGTATCAGGGATACCTTAATTGCAAAATGGATCATAAAGGGTAAAAGAAGTGACCTACAGCTCGTAACAGGCGAGCAAAGCTCAAAAAGATTATTACCACTAGCGGGGGCTCGTCTAATAAGATTTGGCGGCAACAAGAAAAAGCACGATACACAAATTTATTTAAAATGACTTGAGCACTTTAACTGAACAAAATGGTACAAAAACTGCGACCATCTTAAAAGAAACGATGGCGCCTAAACTTCGACTAGCATTTGTATTAATTACCAAATCACGCAACTCGCCACATGGAAAGAAATGGGTCCTAACATGAACGCTTATAGCTGTATTATATATCCATGTTGCAAAATGTTTATGTAACCAACTTTGTGGCATACGACATTAATGTATTTTCCGATGACAATTAGTAGTATTGAAATAATATAGCTTATGGTAGCCCCCGGAGATAAAAGCATACTGAGCTAGATTCAGCGTTTTCACTTTTTTTTGGAATGGTCTAATTAACTTTGTCCTGAGATATTATTTCAAATAATTTTGAAACGAAACTCGCTCGTTTCTTAGAGGTGAATTAATCAAGAAATGACTCCCTAAACAGTGACATCGACAAAGCCTTCACAAAAGCGAGTAATAAAAGCGCTCCATCAAATTTGAAGCTTTCAAGTACAAATTACCAATCGATATCGTAATTCAATAAAGCTGTATCTCTCGACTCTCCCTTTTGTGTTGGTGCATTGTTCTGAATAAATAAAATACTTCGGTAATAATAATAATAATAATAAATCATCTTTATTTCACATAAACCTACAAGAGGCACTTGTGACGGGTCTATATAATAATAAATCTACCACCGGATCGGAACGCGGCCGCACACTGAGAAGATCCGGCAAGAAACTCAGTGGGCTTGTCTTTTTTTCTTAGTTTACAATATATTTACAATAATTGATGTAATGATACATTATATGTTATAAGAGATTGCCATGAGGAGCAATTAATCCCAAGCAGTCTTATCTGCTAAATATTTAGCAATGTTATAATAACCCTTTTGATTTAATTTACATTTAACACATTTCTTAAATTTATTAATTGGAATTTCTTTCATATAATTAGGAAGTTTATAGTAGAACTGTATACATAGGCCCATGAAAGAATGGCTTACTCTGTGGAGACGAGACACATGCACAGCAAGATTATTTTTATTCCTTGTATTGACACAGTGTATATCACAATTTCTTTTAAATGAACTTGAATTTCTGTGAACATACATTAAATTTTCAAAGATATACTGGGATGCTAAAGTTAGAATTTTGATTTCTTTGAATTTTTCTCTCAGGGAAACTCTTGGGCCTAGGTTATAAATTGCCCTTATGGCTCTCTTTTGTAAAATAAGTACCCATGACATTGTATGTATCTTAATATAATTATCTATTTCAAATAAGAAGGCACTATTTCGAAACCCATGCTTAGTTTTTAACCCCGGCGGAAAAAGGCAGAAAAACGGTGGTGTTTGTGTACTTGCGTGCGTGAGTGAGTGTGTGTATGTTTTGGCATCATAACTTTTGAATGGATGGTCCGACTTCGATGCGGATGATGTTGCTATAAAATTGAGTTGCGAAATACCGCACAACAATCTTAATTGCAAGTTAAGTGAAAGCTTTTAAAAAAAATATTTGCTAAAATTTGTAAGGTGTTTTGTTATTAGTCATTTAAAAGATCCCAACGGCTATTCTCATCAGACACTAGAGATCATCTCATCGACTAAAGAGGTTGAAAATTGATTTCATTTTAGGAATATCTGTTAGCCATGGGGCTTCCTAATATGTAGTGAGTTATCACTGCTGTACAGAACCTACAGACATTATAGATTATGTTGTTAAAAAATTAGGTAAGTTATTAAATGTTTAATTTTAACTCAAAAAAATTTTTCTTATTTTTTTTTTATACATACATAGTTCACCAGCTGTACCCACAACTTCGTTCGCGACTTTAAACGCTAACCTGATTTGAATTAGCAAATAGATTTGATTAATAGTAATAGACAAACAAACTTTTGCATTCATAATGTTAGTACTGTTGGAATTTATTTATGTGTTAAATTCGAATACCAGCTTGTGAGATGACCTGTATAGTAAGTATTACTATTTAAATTATGCGCTTCGGCTTTACACTTTTTATTCTTTTTACACTTTATATTTTTATTTTTAAATTGGCTGACCTAATCTAAGTTTAAGCGAGTAGATTAATTATGTAATAACAACGCTATATATAGATAGAAAAAAAAGAAAAAAAAGTGTCTTCACGCCCATATCCCCGAAGAGGTGGGCAGAGGTACAACCAAGGCACCCACGACTAGCCGAAGATACTAAGTCCCACAATGTGATACGTGGCAAGCCCATCGTCAACCGGGCACATTTCCAATCCCGACCAACATTTTTTTTAATTAGAAAATTGGAAAAATCCCATTTACTTTTTGTTGGCCGACCCGGGATTCGAACCCGGGACCTCATGCAGTCAAGTCCAACACCCAGACCGCTAGACCACAGAGACGATGTATAGATATTTTTAAAATACGTTGGGATTTCCGAAGATCGACGAATGTAGTCGAAACGCATAATTTAAGTAGTCCTACTATACATTTAAATGTTTCTGGACATTCCGGGTTTTTTTATACTGGCTGTTGTAATGTTTGTGATTTCGTAACTGCAAAACATGCGATTTGCAAAAAAATGGGACAATATTATACAAACACAACAAGCCAAATAAAAAAAAAGCACATCAATCATGGCATAGAGCGCAGTAAAACTGCAAAACCGAAACCGGCTCATTCGGTACCACGTTTGATTTGATAATTCTTTTTTCGAAAGATAGCATAAGATTCACCATCTATAACTGTTTCATAGCTCCCACTCCTAAAATATGTATAGTAGGGGTAATGTACATATTACAACCCCTAATATACATAATTGTCGATTCAATGAGGCCAAATCGCCCCTCTTTAGGGTATTACGGAATTGTTCTCAAACAGGGCGATTACCAAAGTTCGTTATCCTTCGATTAGTATCATTGTAATTAAGATTCCCTAATAGTCCCTTAAGGAGAGTATCTGGAAGGGACCGACTTGTTTTTGTCTTGACGATTACTGATGCTACTACGAGTATACCACTATAATAAATGTTGATGTAGGAAGAGGGGTTTAGTACCCAAACTTTTACTAACATGAGCATAAAAAAATCGCTCGCCAACCTCCTAATTATCTCTACACAAAAAATGTAATAATACACCTTCGCATTTATAATATTAGTTTGAATACGCAGTTCGCAATTCAAATAGCGTTGGCGACTACGCGATAAGGGCGGCGTAGGCGGTGATGCTCGCCTTTATATTTAGCACGGAAAGCTAAAAAGGTATAGCCATTTTAATTAAAGGATACATCTATATTGTAAAACTTTTTAATGAAACAAGTTTGTCCCCAGAAAACTGGGACCACCAACTTGTAATGAAACTGAGTGTTGCCAGTCGCGTTCATCAATTTTAAACCGGAACTACTGTTTGTTTGTGTTGGACTTTGTTGCAAATTTAAATTTTAATGAAAGTTAGCGTTTTTGGCCGTCGTATTTTGAACCACTTTACGCAATAAGAAACTAATCCGTAGAGTGCTTTGAATATAATAATTGAAAGTGATTAAAATTATAAAATACTAGCATCGCCTACTTATACACAGTTATATGTAAAGCTTTCCCGTAGGAATTCTTTGAGATAGTGAGTGAGATAAAAAGTAACCGAAAGGCTCTTGTCTAATCCACTTATATTTCAAAATTTATTAAATCGGTTCAGTCATGTTTTAATGTGAAGGGATAAATACAGACAAACATACAAACTTCTGATCTTATCAGTTTTGTGTATTTACAAGTGTTTTTTTACTATAATTTTTTTATAGCAATGGTATTCTTTGTTATCATTTGACATTTTTCTCTTTCATTTGACATTTATATGATGTCGTCGTGACGGGAACAGTTATTTAAGTGAGTATGTTTTATTATTTTTACAACTTAAGTTGTAAATCTAAATAACTTCTTTTCGTCATATTTTCTTTGAGCTTTAGTGTTGTATTGTTGTACCACTAATACAGTTTTATTATAAAGTATATGAAAGTAAAAGTTTGCTCATTTGTAAAGTAGCTTAAAAAAGTAAGATATCGGATGAACTTTGTCGGGATAAACGAACGTCGAGCTCATGAATTTCGATTTGGAAACTACTGTTTATGTTGGTTCTTGGAATTGCCAGGCTTTTACATCGAACGAGGGACAAGTTGTTTGATGAATAGCTTCTATCTCGTGATTGAATAGATCGATTGAGATTGTAGTCGAGCGTTTGATGAACTTTCGAATTATTATTTCTTAACGGGTGGATTTTCCGATAGTATGAACTACGATGCTTGTAGCCATTGCCAAATTAGAAATGGGATCGTAATTCCTTTTGCGCTAATATGTGTGCCAGCTGCTCTACCCTCCTAACACAGTAATGGCGAGCTATGCCATGACGGCAACTGAGCTAAGGCCGTTATACCAATCCGAGAGATTCGTTGACTATACCTTCTCTTGTCTTACTGACTACACGAGTAATGTATTGTAGACTACAAAAAAAAAATTAGATTTCTCTACTAGCGGGCGACGAATCAATCACGCCCCTGTATCATAAAATATTGATATATTTTTTTAACTGGTCTAACACACTATAAAATGCAATTTAAAAATTCGTGTCAGTTTTTAAATCTAACGAAGAAATTTGCGGTAGAATTTAATTTTAAGGATATTTTGCTCCCTTAAATAATATCTATCGCCTTTCGTTCGTAACTTTCCAAATTAACTGTGTTGCTTACTGAACTAAACTTTAAAGAAAAAAAATGAGTAAATGAAAGGATAAGTTTTTCGTGAGAGTGTTTTTTAATGAAAGAAGTGTATAAGATTGATATTATAGCTCTTGCAACTCACAAAGTTTGGGGTCTGTCAAAGTGTGCGTTAGACCGAAATCCATACTGATATCGCCCCCGACTGCACTTACTGGAGCGGGCAGTCACGGAAGAACTTGGTTTATATTCGTGGATACTACGGAACCCTTGTGTGAATATTTATAATTATTAACCTTAAGTTGAACACAAAATTAAATTTGATTTTTTTTATGATAATCATACTGATTTCGTTCTCAGGCACACTTTGACAACGTGTTATTATAAATTCGCGTATACCACAAATAAAGGCCACTCGCCCTCGTGAGTTGCAAGAGCTTTGACAATATTGCACACAATTTCAAGCTTTTTCAAGTTCTGGCTTTATAGTAAGTAATAAACTTAATACTTATGAGTTTTTGTTTTCAATAAAAAAAATCGATCTAATAGTATATTGTAAAATATGTGCAATTTTGTATGTCATGTTACGTATATTTGCACGTAAAAACGGCCAAACTAATTTTGTTAAATTTTAACATAGTACACATCTATATATCAGGAGTTCCCACGGGAGAGCTAAACTTTAATATTCAGTTGAAGCCGCGGCCAACAGCGCCTTATATTTATTCGAAATATAAATAGAATAAAATAAACCTACTATAAAATAACTAGAGTGAGATTAAGTACAAGTTTCTTACCATGCACACTATGACAATCTATACATATAGCGACAGTTGGGTTAATATGTGTAACAGTGAGGGAATCACAGCTTAATTGATTTATAATAATCAAAGATGAAATATAAAAATACGTCTTAATAAAAAAAGACGTTATCAAATAAAAAATGCCGATGACAGATTTGTTTATGTGAGAGGTCAGCGAATAAACACATTGCTCTCCTAATGGTAATATAAACGTGGCCTGTAGACACCTGTAATAGATGTGTCGCTGTCCTATGGTCTGTATGTTAGGCCTCCTGTGCAAGTCTTCCGGTTATGCTACGTCCTGATCGAAAAATGACAGAGTCACAATGATGGCAGGAACAGGTAAAGCGGTGAATCCCTACCTAGGTACTGCGCAGCACTCTACCATCAAGGTCTTGTTTGCGATGACGTATATTTAAACCAGTGCTTGCCTCTTATTAGCTGTCTGGCAGAGAGGCAGATGGTCTATTCAACCCCGGACCACCACGGGTGATTATTAAGTTGTTGATAAATACAAAGTTCGTTATTAAATTTAAGTAAACTTGTAAGAAAAGAAAAAAAAATTGCATTGATTTTAATATCTGAAAATACAAAATATATTAAATAATGTTACTATAATGAAAGTATAATGTAAATGTTGGTGTTGGTCCGGGCCTCTTTGTAGAATAGACCATCTGCCTTCCTTGCCAGGCAGCTCGTAAAAGGCGAGCATAGGCTCACCGTCACTAACACCGTGACATCTGACTAGATGGTAGAGTTTAGCAGCGACTCGCCTGGATTGGTACCACCGCCTTACCTATTTCTGCCGCCATAACGTCATGACGTGTTCTGGTTCGGAGGGTAAGGTAGCCGGTAAACTTACTTTTGCTTGAGGCCTAACATCCCGGCCTCAGGTTGGCAATGTACCATTACCACCTTTGGTGTCTCTAGGCGGCGTGAATTTTTTAACACCAGGAAATCCGTCTGCTTGTTTGCCTTCCAATATCATAAAAAAAAGTGGATGGCAGTAGGAAGGCAATCAAATTGCTCCTTTATTATGTAAGAATGGTATCTAGAATATCCAAAAGCTCGTTTGTATAAAAAGAGTTATGAGTGGGGATGAATCTAGGCAAGTATGTCGAAGTCGTGACACTTGGCACTAAGCAGTCTGCCTGCGTGAACATATAAAGTAAAGTATCTTCACGCCCATATCCCCGAAGGTTTCGGCAGAGGCACAACCAGGCACCCACGACTAGCCGAAAACACTAACGGCCTATATTACTAATCAATCCTGATCCAAAACTTGCTGTCCAAGATTGATATTTTGATCCATTTTTATGTTATCTCTTGTCAACAACATGTCTGTGGACAGGATAAATATGGCAATTAGGTGTAGGATAGGCCGGCGGATACGCAGCTATCTAGATCATTGGCCGTAAGTCTTGCAATGTGATAGGTGGCAAGCCTATCGCCAAACGGGTACATATCCAATCCCGAGCAACGTTTTTTTTTTATTAAAAAATTGGAAAACCCCAATTTTAACATAAATAAATAAAATACTGAAACATGTATTATAATACATAATATAGGTCTTCTCAAAGAAAATAAATACTGTAATTTTAGAAATATATGGGCTATAAGCCAACAAGCCCTTCACCATAAATTAATTTTTCAAGTTAATATAATCAACTTGACCCTGATACTGCAGAAAACTTAAAGACCGTTTTAAAATAGATAATGCTGAATCACGAAAACACAAGGGCAGTTTAAGAAACAGCATGTGCGGGGTAGTGGGGTAGTTTTCTACGACGCTACCCTAGTGGCCTAGTTGGCTCGCTAGCAGGCTCTCGAACACGCTGCCGTGACGTCACTTACCCTTAGCACACTTCCGGTTAGGGTTAAGACAGATAGGCGTATGTTCATGAATTTATGCATCTCGTGTTTTTTGTGAGGTCAGAAGACAAACTGACGATTTTTCTGATCGTAAGAAATAAATATCACCTATAGACACTAAATATGGAAATAAGGCGTTACCAATAAGCAGCTACGGTGTCAAAAGCATCTGTATAAACTACTAAAATGATGGACAAATAAATTTTAAATAAAGTTGCACGCCAAAATGCAAAACTGTCCCAAAACGCAAAAATTTTAGGCGTACTGACCGCATTCGTAACAGTGAGATCCGAGAAAGAGTGGGATTTAAAAAAAAGTGTTGGTGTTAAAATGCGAAATGGAAAGAATGACAGATGAAAGATTGACAAAGCAGATATACAATGCGAATGTGGATGGATGTAGGTATCTGGGGAGACCAAGGCTATCATTTCACGATCAGATCAATCGGATATTATCCGAGAGTGGTGTCAAGAGTCTCCGAAACCGGCGTGTTTGTATGAAAAGGGTTATGAATGTGAAGGTTGCTTCCTTCAGCAAGACAAATTTGTCAGGATCGTGAGGTCTGGCATTCGATACTCTCTGCCTACCCCGTAAGCGACTTGGCGTGACGATATGTATGTATGTAATTTTATTAAAACAATAATAACTGACCTTGGTTTTCTTTGCGCGGACGGATCTCAAAATGTTATGTCCTGAGTGGCACTGGCCCTGTCCACCTCCGATAATACTATTAGGTTTACCTAATTTCTGAATTTTGAGGAGTTTCTGTATCCCTACTGAATTATCATGATTCAAAAATTATTTTGTAAACAATTTATTCATAAACACTGGTACTTTCGACAATATATTTTTATTTTTTTAGTTTCGTTTTATAAGCATCATGAGAGCTATAAAACAACTCACTCTTAACTTTTAAAACTGTTACGTTAATCATGTGTAATCTTTGATCATGAAATTAAAGGCTTTCGTGTCTTTTTCTGAGCCGCATACCGTAGCTCGTACCGACAAACATACTAACAGACTAAGAACTCAAACATTACAAGATTGTTTTTACGCTGTCCATTATTAAGAGCGTAGGCCCATACCGTAAATATGCATGGTTAACTCTTCTATAGTTTCAAAAATTTGCCTAAAAGATTTTTTAATTCGTTGATGATCTTTAGATTTGGAATGTGTTAACAAAAATGAAAACGTTCGAAAGCGCAGGTTTGAAGGCACCTTTTCGTGAACTATTTAAGAATATTCTTGCATTGCCTGAGTACGACCTTCATCTTACCGTGCCAAATGTCAGATTCACGTGCTTTTACTAGCGAAAGGCTAGTTACCAAAGATTTCAGATCTTATATTACTATTAATTCACGTGGTAGATTTCTCTTACAACTTGGCCGGGTATAATAGTCTTACCAACACAATATAACGTTAAAATGCCAATCTTAAATAGCTTAATGAAAAAAAGGGGACGTAAAAGTATGAATTGAATGAAAGAAACCTGCCTGCGCATATTTTCAAGAAAGATAGAGGATAATTAAATTTTTGCTATTAATTTGCTTAATCCGGCACTATCCCCACCACTACGATATATTTTGAATTTCGAACGTAGAAAAGTGTAAAGGTAACATCCTCTACGAGGTGTAACATGTCCGTTTGTGTGATATCCGTTATTCGTAACGTAGTAACGTTTCTTAACGAACTAGGAGCGTATCTGTTGCAACCGGTGCCGGAATTGCGTGCTTAACCAGTGCAATAATGGTGAAACGTCTTATAATTGCCCCATAGTTTTTACGGTCTGAGTCACTAGCACGGACAATTATCGATTTCGAATTGAGATTTACTTAAGGAATATGAAATCTATGTTGAAGTCTATTTTAATCAGCCAAGTAGATTCAGTGAACCCTTAATAGCGACATTTTAAAAAAGATTACTCTTCCTGAAAAAATATTAACCTAATTTTGCCTACCGCCTAATAGCCCAGGCATGAAGATATGTACAGTACTACAATTTAAATTATGCGCTTCGGCTTTATAATTTTTACTCTTTTTACACTTTATATTTTTATTTTTAAATTGGCTGACCTAATCTAAATTTAAGCTAAATGATTAATTATGTAATAACAACTCTATACTAATACTCTACTCTATACTCTATATAAATTTAATATTATTGTCTTTAAAATACATTCGGATTTTCGAAGCTTGATGAATATAGCCCAAGCGTATAATTTAAATAGTACTACTGGATGTACGTTAGTGACACCTGAAGTGTTGGCTTCTGTTTTAGGGGTGGCGGAAATCACTTACCATCAATTTGCCTTTCTTCTGTAATAAAAATTTCGTCAATAAGTCATTTTTTATGGCTGTGTGAATAAAAACGTGAGATCGGAGAATTTCACCTATTCGTAGAAGATTATTTAATATTCATACAACAAGCACAACCTATTGCGTACTATTACGTCTTCTAAATTGATGTTTTTCCTCGGTGGCTTAAGATCTATATCGAGTATATTATATATCGAGTAGTTTATATGTTATTTTTATTTATCTTTATTCGATATGAACTATCTTCATAGCCTTTCAACTTGATGTTACGTGAATCTAGAAGAGGTGAAAAGTGTAACAGAATAAAAAAAGATTCGAACGCAATTAAAAAATGTTGTAGTTTGCAACTTCAATGTGCTGTTGTTTTTTGTTATGCAATGCGGAAGAAAACTCCGATGGAAGCTGGTTTTGCTGACTTTTTTAGTTTACTATTGCAAATGTGGTTTACACTTACATTTGAAAGTTATTAGCATTTTTCTAAAACCTCTTCAAATGTTGAGATAAAAATATGCCTATGTCCTCCGGGTTACTATATTGCATGTATTCCAAATTTTATTGTGTTTTAAAGCGTTTAAAACTCTGTTGCTGTCCAAACATAATATTCTACTATTAACACATTTGTTATCACATAAATAATTATAAGTTTGATAAAAACGGATTTACGAGTAAATGTAAATTATGTCAGACCAACAACAAAGGTGTTGTTTTGCCTTGCGTGTCCGTAATAGTATACCTTACAACGTACAAATTCAGACCGGAACATAATAGTAACAGCGCTGGAACATTAGACGTAATTGTTAACATTTACGACGGTGCCATACAAATTAGTGATAAACCTGACACGTGGGTACATTATTCAATAATCATTATCCATTGTGCAAATACATCTAGGCCTTATGTTTTTGAAGTTATACTTCTTTTGGCGCGTTAGGAAAAAATGATGAGGGTAAATTTTTACGATGCGCTCGCACACCTTCACGAAAAACCGACATGATGAAGTTAGCTGCGAAGTTAGCTATAGATAACATTTTAGTTTTTAAAAAGATTTTTATCTTATTACGCCGAAGAAGTATAACTTCTAACGCGTGTACATAAGTACACACACATTTTTTTTTCTTGTGTTGGTCCCGGATTACCAATTGCTAGTGAGCACAAAAGCGACAATACGTTTACACTCTCCTACCTTGATTAATGGTTATCATACCCTTTTTTGTTATTAAAAAACATGGCGTAAAATACTCTAAGGTTCATTATCGTTTTATAGTCTTTATTACAAAATAAGACAGACTATAATATCAACTTAATTTTACTCCTACCGTAGTCCATGTTTATTGATATAACGGCTAGTATTTAGACTCGATAGAGTCTAAATAAAAAAAAAGTGTTAAGTCTAAATACTTTTTTTTTATTTAGACTCGATACTGCAAGGATAAATATGTGACAGTAGGAAGGTATACAGTATAGATTGTTAGTCAGTGTTCCAGTTAGTAAAATAATGCAAACCTGCATTAAACACAAAATAATTAAGTTTTAGGCTTATCTACTGTCTATCTTAAGCTCCGGACCGAAAAATGACAGAATCATTATGGTGACAGGAATAGGTAAGGAGGTGGATCCCTACCCGGAAAAGTTGCTGCACAGCATTCTATCGCCAGTGGTCTCGTTGGTATTGAATTAACCTATGCTCACATCTTACGAGCTGCCTGTCAAAGAGGGAAATAGGCATTAGTGATCCCGGATCAACAAAGGGAATGACATTAATGAATGATTATTATTATTAAAACGGAAGATGTTAATTAAAATAACTTCTGTGAATACTGGTGTAGAAACGTTAACACCCTAACAGCGAAAAGCGACTTTTCCAGGCAAAGTCAAAGTTTCAGTTAATATAGAACTTCAATTTCCATGACTGATGCCGTCCTGGATCTCGGCGTGGCACAACCGCAGTAACGATAAAAGTCAAAACCCAACTCAAGTGCGCTTCGGAATGCTTCTTAAATCTGTAGTAGTAGTAGTAGTATCTGCACGCCCATATCCCCGCAGAAGTAGGCAGAGGTACAACCAAGGCACCCACGACTAGCCGAAGACACTAAGTCCCACAATGTGATAGGTGGCAAGCCTATCGCCAACCGGGCACATTTCCAATCCCGACCAACATTTTTTTTTATTAGAAAATTTAGGAAAAATCCCAGTTTCTTTTTGTTGGCCGACCCGGGATTCGAACCCGGGACCTCATGCAGTCAAGTCCAACACCCGGACCGCTAGACCACAGAGGCGACCAATCTTAAATCTGCTGTACATTAAAATAAGTAGAAGCAGTAAACAATTTGAAAAACACAAAAAGCGAATTGTATTTAAGTGAACGGATTTTCTCAGTTAACTAGCAAATCTCTCTGAGTAAAAGAAAATTTTGTTAAATACAAAGGATTTAATGTTCATATTTTTTCTTGTACCTAGTCGGTTTTTGTTATGAGAGCTGTGATGAAGATAATGGTTACCAGATCGGAAGGAAAACGAGCAGATAGACCCGATGATGTTAAGAAGTCATATTCCCATCTGAGATTGGGGATTTCGAGCCTCTCAAGTAAGGTTACTGGATACCCTTCCTCTCAAAATCGGAACAAAATAGTGGTCCAGCGTTTATGGCGACTTGTAGAAATGGTAGGAACAAAACAAATCATGGAGTGCGGCACTCAACGTCAGCCTTAGATTGCCAACGCACTGATAGTATACCGGTGATATCAGAAAATCCGTCTGTATGTTTGCCTTTTAATAACATGAAAAAACTCTAAGCTATTAAAATATAACCTAACTGCATTTTAATCGTTTTTACTTTTAGAATAACTTGAAGTTTTACTTGTGTTATGTAGTTTATTATGTCAAAAAAATTTTGGCAATAAAGCCTGTAACTTAACTAGTTTTCGATCCCGTCTATAGTCCAGTCCAGTGTTGGGTTTGAGTTTGAGTTTCTGAGTTCAACTGTTTCGACCAGCAGATCAAAATGTGCTTTCTTTTTCACTGCACCCCAGCCACTAAACAGCGACTCACCTACAGTATCCTTCTATCTATGTTTTCTGGAAGATGCTTTATAGTGAAACAAAGGTGTCGTCCAAGATTGGTAATTGCGAAAAAAAAATCTATAAAATTGCAATATAAACATCTCTTTGTTCAGTTTTACACAATACCCGTATCAGGAAATGTGCGTTTAGCAACGTTTGTTTAATTGTATGTATAAACGTTATTTACCACCCTCATCGCAGCAGCTCGGAAGCCCGTGATACCTTCATATCGATCTATATGTCATGGCTGGAATCGATCACCTGTCAGAAGAGAACAAATAAAAATACGTATTCTATTGCTATCTAGAAAACCTTTATGCGTATTCAAGGAACACACTGCACGCTATGAAATTGTAAAAGAACTAAATTTATACATTAAACATATTCAAATAAAAAATAGCTTGAACTCGTATGTTGCCTGTCGAACTTTTGAGGCTAAAACTTTTATTTTAGATTTTTTTCAACGCGGAAGCAGTACCTATTAAAATAAGTAACAAGAAAATACTGAACAGGAATGCTGAATATTGAAATGAAGTAAGTTCATTATTTTTTTAATTGCATAGCCCGATGATGCTGCATAAAGTAAAACCGGTTCGCATGCAGTGTATTATTATAACACGTTCAATAAACTTCAACGTATAAGCGCTATTTAAAAAGTGTGTTCATACAGATTCAATTTTGTATTTGTTATTTCAAGGGTAGGCTCTAATCCAAAATCTAAGCCATACCTATTTCATTCTTTTGTATGCACGCTATGCTTTGATGTCTTCAAGGAAGTATGCAGTGTATATTGTGAAGGTTGCTACATGTTTGGAGTCGCGGGCGATAAGTAGTTTTATAAATTACAAAGGTATTGACCATTGGGAAATGGTAAATACTAGAATAGATGTTTTCTTTGTTCAGTATTGCGTAATATCTTTATCAGGAAATCTGCGGTAAGCAGCAATTGTTTAATTGCATGTCTAAACGTCGTTCGCAGCCCCTATTACCTCAATCCGGAAGCCCGCGGTGCCTCCATAACGCTCCACGTGGCACGCCGGGATTCAATCACCTGTCAAAAGGGGAACTTAATGAAAAATCGTATTAAACTGTTATCTAGACAAATATAATATGCTCTACGATTTTTATACCATAACATTGTAGTGGCTATGTCTATGAACTTTCAGTTATTAGAGTCGTTGGACTAGCATTACGAGTTCATGGTAAATTAATCACTTCGACGATCGAATTCTTAGCTTGAACCCCTTGAGTCAGAATTTTTAGCTTATACCCCTTAAGGCATCAACCATCAACGAGGGTTTGGTTCCCCACATTTGTGTGATAAATTGTTTGAAATCATGGTTGTGTTGAAAGTATTGCTTGTTATATGAAATTAGGTATAAATCAAATTATCTTAGTTGTACTTTGCTTTGTAATTACCCTAGTAAAGCAACTTAATTTTTGGCAAAGCGTAGTTATTTAATTACCTGTAACATCTACTTGAATGATATGTTGACCTTTAAAAGTATCGTTTGACTATGAAAGGACATAAATATTGAACAATGGACGGCAGACTCAATTTCAATTTTCCCGAGCATATTAAAGACTTACCATTTGATAAATTTAAAAAATTTATTAAGATAAAGTTGTATGGTAAGGGTTATTATAAGATTTCAGAATATTTAGAAGACAGAAATGCTTGGGATTAATTGCTCCTCATGCCAATC
>NJDC01043848.1:12709-32234 GCA_002245475.1 Calephelis virginiensis | reverse complement strand
ACAGATACATTTTACTATTTCTTGTCTCAGCATTAAGAGAATTCCTTTGTCGCATTATCTAACTGCTGCAGATTCAGCTCACGTGCCCTTTTTCTTCATATTTTGGAATCGGTGTTCCAATAATGCCGCAGAGCTGCAAGTCACAAACTGAACAACAAGTTGTAATGTTTGCAATTTAATATTTAAAGAAGGTTTTCGATTTAAGCAGAAGTTCTTTATTCAGCTCTTTTTATGAGGGACAACATGGGTAGAATTTTTGTCATGAGAACGGTATAAAATCTACGCAGAACTCGCACACGACACCACACGGTTGGTCGAGTGGCTAGCGTACACGCCTAACTACACCGATCATCCACGAGGCTCGGGTTCGTTTACCGAAGGGGGCAGACATTTGTGTGACAAACATTTAGATGTCTGCATTTCCGGGTCTGGGTGTTTATTAAATTTATTCAGGTATCTATTAAGTAATTCTATTTATTAGAATCGTTGACTAACACCCATAACACTAGCAAATAATTTGCTTACTTTGGGGTTAGATTCAATTCATGTAACTTGTCCAGGGATATTTATTTATTTAATAAAGTATACATATTTCCTAAAAGTACGTTATTATCAGAAAGTGATATGTGTAAGTAAGTTTTACACCTGATGGTGTGTTGTCGAGATAAGTTGGTACGGCGATCAGTTCAGGACAATTTGTGACAGAGGTCCACCACGTAGTCACAATCAGGATGTCGATTACGAACTTATCTTTAATATATTTTACACTATTGCCATGCTCAAGATTAATAGTTGACATACATTTTGAAAAAAAAAATCAACTACTACTTTTCTTGAGTTTAGACATGCTCTTCCACTGGAGCAATTACATACTAAATCCGTACGTTGAAGTTTTCTATTCCTTTCTTATCGATCATGTCGATAATTTTGCAAAACAAATGTATGCTCTCTTTGAAAGAACTGCCAGGTAGGTATGTATCAGTTCTATTCTTTGACATAGTCCAGAATCAACGCGTTGGTAAATGTGCCTGAATTTAAACTGTGTATTTAAACACCACGCAGAAAACTTTATATTCCACTCACGTTTGCTGCGAAACCGAAGCGTCACCAGGAAATCGACCGTAATTGCGACACATTTGCATTGGTTCGAAAAATAAAAACGCTTAGGTTGAGTGCTGTAAATAATCATTTTAAATTCATCAGCTCACCAAGTACTTTGTTCACCGCCGAAGGTAAAACTCTTTGTTGTCACAATAACCTTATTAACGTTTGTATTATAAAGATTAATAAATTATGTATAAAATAGAAATTATAATGATGAAAGTGAAATGTTGTAAGGATATTTGGATAAAATGATTGTTTTTTACTTTCTAACTCTCAAAAGTTAGAAAATCAGGAGTCAGGAGGATCAGTATGATTACGCTAAAATATGACACTAGGCTACACTCTCTTGTGCGCCAAAGGTCTGTCTGGAGCATGTTAGATGACTTTGTGGTAAGAAGTTTTTTAAATGAAGTTAGCGAATAAGCACAGGGCTGTAAGGATACTTTATCTATTCCTGCCGTCGTAATCACTGTCATCTGGTCCGGCGGATAGCGACGCATTTGTAACTTCTAGTCTGTCTATATAACTCGATTATCTCTTACCATCAGGCCAGCCAGTGCTTGCTATCCTGTGACCATAAAATTAGGGCTGTTGTGTAAAGTCTACAGGCTTTCCTTTCCTCTGGACCGGAAAATGACAGTCGTTATGGTGGCAGGAATGGCAATGCTTTCTTTTCGCTAGCAATCTCAATTCTTAGCGGCAGTTGAGTGTCTTAAGTAAATTCTAATACTGGATAGATATTACTAGGACACGCAGTCCTGCAGCGACTTTTTCTAGTTAGTACAATACGCAAACAAAATCTGACCCTTAAAGCCAGACGTATGGAGGGTGCAGCTTCCGTCAAAATAACGCAACAGGCAAAGCTTCAGACAGGCAACACACCAGTAACATATTGGATGGCCATTGGCGACTTCTATTTTTATCGCCAGGGAATACCCCTAAGTTCTGTATGATATAAAAAAGTTTGGACTATGATATGATATTATAATATCATACCGTAGTCTAAACTTTAGTGTTTGAATATTTTTTTACGAAGAATTCCCATTATAAAGTTATTTAGTGAGCTGAAGTGTGGAAGAGTGTTGAGTAATTACTAATAAAATAAGATTCAATAGGTTTATGGAGGCAAACTTTCTCCATTGTCTTGCCAAGTAAAGTTAGTTAAGTTTTATGCATGTAGAGCCTCGAGATAATGGTACAATGTGGATTGCGAACTCCGCTACATCGTGCAGTTTGAACCACATGTGGCAAGTGCACTTGGCTGTAAATCTCGGGGCGTACTGCGGCCACTCGAACACGCTGCCCCCTGACTCGGCCTTCGATTGAAGCCACTCCAGTGAAGGCTACACTCACCACCCGATTGCCGATTAGTGTAATCTGAAGTATTGGAAACTCTTCCAAAACTGCTTACCAGTTTGGCGTGTAAGTGATGACAGACTTGAGGACACTAGAAAAACCTTAGTGCGTCCAATTACCAAAGTTCCCCCGTATTGATCCAGGTTCACTGAGTACAAGACCACTGCTGGTAAGAGTGTTGTGAAGTGATAGACTCTCTGCCTTACCTATTCCTGTCGCCATAATTACTATGTCATTTCCCGGCAGACAATAGGCCTAACATCCCGGCCACAGGACAGCTATGCATCTGTAACATCCATGGTGTCTATACGCCACAGTCATCTCTTACCATCAGGAGAGCCGTGTGCTTGTTCGCTTACCTCTCTCAATTAAAATTAAATATCACCATAATATATCACGAAGGTAAATATATATCTTATTTATTTCTGAGTTTCTTGTCTACTTCTGTGAGGAAGAGAGTATTTATATACACAGTGTAAATGACAGCGTACCGAAAAATGAAACTATGGATTCTGTACATGATAGACATGCATATGTACTTGGAATTTTAAGTCGGAAATTTCATTATTTAAAAAAAAATGTATTTTTTATATTGTTTTAATTATTATTTCATTAATACTAACTAACGCAACTCGATTTTTATTTAAAATCTAATAAATAACACATGTTTACTAAAAACAGCAATGTAATAAAACAGGGTATTAGGTCGGCACCTACAGCTCGCAACGCGCGGCTTAATACGTATACTTTGTTCGCTATACATTGCGGGCTGAAAAACTGCTAAATATTGTACCACTTGTTTCCGACAAAAACTGTTAATGGATTTTGTAAGTCTGATATGTATCTAAACTACCAGAGAAGTTTTCGTTACGGTGTCAAATACACCATGTATAATTAGGTTTACTAGGTTATATTACTTGGCTCTTCGTAGTGTTGTTCCAGACTTGTTTTAAAAGTATTAGACTTGATTGCTTTCCTTTCAAACGTTTCGTAGGAACCGAGCGTCGGTAAATCACTGATTGTGATTAGATGGTAGTGTGTTACGACGACTATTTCGAATTGGTGCCACAACTAAGGCCACAAATAAGGCTTTATTTGTTCCTGGCAACATATTATTAGTACTCGCTCTAATCTATCCACTCTATTCTGGCTTAAAGAGTAATCCACAAGGTAGCCGATAATCTTATTACGCAAGAGGCCTAACAACCCAGCCTTATGTTGGCAACGCATCACTGGATGGCAGTTCATGTAGATGACATTTTATTCCATCAGAAAATGCTTTCGGTTTGTCTTCCAAAATTAGTTTTAGGACGAATATGACGAGTTTCTAAAGGGATAGTTATTATTTAGTAGAATATCTAGAGGCGAAAGTAAACTGATGTAAATAATGAACATACAATAAATAATGCTGCTGTTCTAATGAATAAAAGTTCACGGGAGCTCAGTAGCTTCTGCACCTCCGGCAATATATCCTAATTAGCTATACGGTTACTGAAACGAAAGGCAAATACATTTGTTCGTGTACGGGGAATATTAATTAAGGAGGCAGTATAACTTGTCCTACGTTTGTAAAATGTCCTACAATGCATAAAGCTATATAAGTGTATATAGGGTTAACATAATCCTGTTTTTCCCGACAACTCAGGAAATTGAAATGTGCATTTTATTGTTTTGATCTGAAAAATTGGGGTATTATTAAAAAAGTAAAAGGATAAGGAAAAGGAAGGACTTTGTAATAGCCAACTTAACTTAGATGGATTTCTTTTCTCATCATTTTTATATTTGGATATATAAAGTAGGACAGCTTTAACATTATAATAATATTTTATGTAGGAAAAAAGAGTAATACTAAATTATACGGCACTTCATTACACAAGATGCTTCATTACACAAAAATTAAAAAAGAGTTTTTGTAAACACTTGTTGGACATCTACCTATCATTGTTGGTATATTAAGTGAGTAAGGTAATATTTGGTAGGTTAAGTATAGTGATAAAGTGTGACTTATATTTCCGGTTCCAAGTCCTATTGCATCGTTAGCAAATTTCTTTACCATCTCCTTAGGGCATTGGTGTAAACAATACCTCAACAACATACCATGTATGTTGTTGTATACCACAAAATTGCCAATTTACGTTTTCACCGAAAACTGTTGTACTATTTAATACATTTAAGTGAAAAAATATGGAAAATTCTGGTTTGCAGGCATTTGCCATACGCAGATAACGAACTACTACATTAAGTAAATCTTTAATATGCTCTAAAATAACACTCGGGACTACAACAACTTGAGTGGAATTAATCGAAATGTACAAACACATGTCTATTTACAAACAAATCAGTATGGATTAACAACGTACTTTGTAGCCGAATATCGTATTTTTTCGTACTTGTACTACGTTAAAATACATTAAAATTAAGCTTTTTTGGGAAATCTTATTATGTTATTAAGTAACACTGTATATAAAAGCCCTGTGGCTAACACCAACAAATATAGAGTAATGTGGTGAGGACGGCTTTGATTAGGATTCATTGCCTCTTTGTCCTGGCGGCCTTGTGTGTCGTTCGAATGGAAGGTCGGTTTTCTTTGTTGAAACTCCCTTGGGTTACTTTAGGCTACAATTTCCAGTATTGTTTCGTGAGTATTGCTTTGTCCGACTTCATAAAGTAGGGGTCTAAGATTATGTCAGTTTTTTCCAAAAAAAATTAAGACAGACTAGATAATACGGGTCCAAATAACAGTGATATTCGCAGCACATCTTTTTGACTCCTTGTGTTAGAATGCAATATTGGGAAGCACGATGTGTTTACTGTTATTAAATCGATGTGTTTCTGTGTTGTGTTCCGTTATGAGAGTTAGTCCAGTATAAAAGTAGTTGGTAAACTTCCGCGAGAGGCTCAACATTCTCACCTCAGATTGGAAACACTTCATTACCAAGGTTACGTTTAGGTGACTCTATTTATTACTCTCAAAAAGTTTCAGTCTTTTTAAACTGAAAATTGGCACTAAATAATTTCTGTCAGAAAATCAAAATATACACAATTCAAATTCCAAAAATTCAAATTATTTATTTACTGTCACCTTAGGTATTCAAGTAGATTACAAACTAATTGAAAGAGCCTTAGTAAAACCTAGGTGAGAGTCTGGTGCCTGTTGTAGGTAACGACCTGAGCTACAAGTCACCAGCGCCCCCTCTGCGGATTTTCATGTACAGTTACATTAGTAGGTACATTACATAAGTATCACTAACATACTAGTATAATAAACTACCAAAAGGATAAAATAAATAAACCATTTTTATGATAGCACGACTAGCTACTGCACGCAAGGTTCTAAAATTATAAATTAGTTTTCGAAATCTGCAATGTGGGGTCTGAAGCGTAGAGTCTGGTCGAAGATAACTCCGAGATATTTTATGGAGGTCACCCTATGTAGTACTGGGCAGTCGCAATTTCGATCTACGTTACAGTTTGCATGAGCTGTCAGATTTAAAGATGCGGAAGGGAGAAGGTTTTGCTTGAGTGCAAGTGCAAGGTATTTGGTTTTTTCCGCGTTGAGCGTTAAGAGGTTATTTTGGAGCCACTGATTAACAATGTTAAGACCTGACTGAGCGATTTGAAATACCTCTTTCCAGCTGTTCGTTTCATAAAATAGAGCTGTGTCCTCAGCGAAAGTAAAGATTCGGCCACTTGTCAATTTCATCTGGCACAGATCATTGATGTAAATTAGAAAGAGAGTTGGACCGACGATGCTGCCCTGTGGACAATATACCTATTATAGCGCTAATATTAGAAACGCCATTAAAATAAAACAAGAAACATAATAGTTTATATCCAAGAGCTATACTGGGCTCAGTAATACCTTATTCCTTTTAGCTAAACGAGATTCTTGGTCTACGGGATACTGTTCGTTCGAAACTCCTTCATGTATTTTATTACTAGAGAAAGCTTGAGATCTTACATCATCTAGCATTTTCGCGCTGCTTTGCTCGGATTTAACCACTAAATTAGTTTTAATGTTCAGCTTTTTTTCAATGTGGACTATCCAAACAGAAAACTTGTTTGAATATTTTATTTGTATTGAACAGACGCATCAATAAGTTTACTAGTTTTTCAAAAGCTAATGGCCGCGGCCGCGTCACTGCTCTGCGATAGTTATCTAGATTGCTGGATAATTTTTACTATCTAATAACAAAGATTTATTAAAAATCGTTTCAGTTGTTTTTAGCATTAATTTTGTTTAATTTTATTTAATTCGTAACAGTGAGATCCGAGAAAGAGTGGGATTGAAAGAAAGTGTCGGTGTTAAAATGCGATAGGGCATGCTCCGCTGGGTCGGTCATGTGGAAAGAATGACAGATGAAAGATTGACAAAGCAGATATACAATGCGAATGTGGATGGATGTAGGTACCCGGGGAGACCAAGTCTGACATTTCACGATCAGATCAATCGGATATTATCCGAGGGTTGTGTCAAGAGTCTCCGAAACCGGTGTGTTTGCATGAAAAGGGTAATGAATGTGAAGGAAGCAAGACATGTTTGTCAGGATCGTGAGGTCAGGCACTCGTTACTCTCTGCCTACCCCGTAAGGGGCGTGGCGTGATGCGTGATGTTTGTATGTATGTATTTTTGTTTAGGATAGGTTAATAAACAAGTTGACGGATGTCGTCTATAGACGCCAAAGGTACAAAGTGTGCTTTGTATCTGAGGCTACATTGCTTAGAATCTTGCACAAGTAAGTCCTATCCTTCAGCTTGGACGACCCGACAGCACGACAGTGACGAACACAGATGTTGTCGTAGCAGTAGTTAACAGTGTTACTTGTCCGTTCAGGCCGTTGCATGACTCTACCACCTAGTGGTGATTGCACTAGTTAAATAAATCAGTGCGATAATTATTAGATTATTCCGCAATTTGACGATGGGGTCGTCACATCCTTACACCAAAAAATATACATACAAACATCATATCCGGAAAAAAATATTCATCTGGTGTTTGTTTAATCGAAAACGATGTCATGAGAGTTAAAAATTACGATAAAATGCTGGAAGAAAAAATAAGCAGTGCCCTCGCGCTTGACTTTGCTGGTCTTGGCTGGGACACTTTCGTGACCCTAGTCTAAAGAAATTTTATTGCAGATGAAATTCGCATTTTGTACTGGCCATCTAGCTTTCGATCCCCTTAATATACATCCATTTTATGTATTATTCTGGAAATATATTCCAAACAAGGCAAAAGTGCTAAATTCAAAATATTAGTTGTACCCATGGACTTATGGAGTTGAACGTATTCACATTCAAATATTCTTACATGTAGAACCAACCAATTTACTATTTATTGAACAAGTAAACAATACTATGCGAGCCTTCGTTCAAGTTAATATAAAACCAAATAAAAGCCACATATATTTTAGCAAATAGAATGCGGTCCGACCTCCGAACCACGTTATTGGATCGGACGGCAAACACAAGGTCGCCGAAATAGCTTACATCTCCGTGATGTCGGGCTCGTAATTAAAAAATAATGGTCTGGCAACGCGCCAGCCTTCTGTACACACTGCCATGCTGGGAAGGTAGTCAGTCGCCAGTCTAATACAAATTGCCCAGCCTATTTTTTCACTTTCAACTTCCAAAGCTTTGAAAAAGGGTTTTTACAGTATTGGAAGGAAAACAGGCAGACGGAAGTACACGTTGCCTATATACATATGTTGCCTTATGCCAAAGTATGTTAAACGGTTACACTACCCGCCAAAGTGGAAATCGTAGCATCAGATATCGAGTGGTATCAATCTGAGCAAGTCGAAAATCTTAATATACCTAGCAACGCGCAATTAACATCATTGGTGTCTGACCTCGCGAGGTCTGCTTGTTTGCACTCATATATCTACTATAAAAAATTAACAACTTAAAAAGTCAATTGAGCGTTAGATTGGGAATTAACAAATTTTTTTGGTTTGTTTCAGGTATACAGCGACACATGATGTCTACTAACGGTGTAGCTGCTACTTCTTTAGGCTTCAGATACAAGCATTTATAGCATAAATAACCTATATGTATCTTCACGCCCATATCCCCGAAGAGGTAGGCAGAGGCACAACCAGGGCATCCACGACTAGCCGAAGACACTAAGTCCCACAATGTGATAGGTGGCAAGCCTATCGCCAACCGGGCACACGTTGGTCGGGACCAACATTTTTTTTTATTAGAAAATTGGAAAATAGAACAAATAACCTATATAATATAAAAATATAAAACCTACCATGTCAATAGACAGGAAAACTAGCGACGACATTGTTTTTGTTCTTAGTCATCTCTTTGCATTAAAACAAACTGTATACTTGAAAATAAATTAATGACTGATTAAAAGATATTTAAAGATAAGTGTGATGAGAAAATCAGACAGTGCTAGAATTCAAATTTTTGCATACTTACTTACATACATACATATCTTCACACCAAGTCCCTTACGAGGCAGGCTGAGATTATAAAGTGTCAAATCTGACGCTCTCTGTACACCTGTCTGGCTTCCTCCACATTAATAACCCTTTTGATATAAACATTCTGGTCTCGGAGACTCTTGACCCTCACATAATACCCTAGCGATTTGATCGTGGAATGTCAATCTAGGTTTCCCGAGTTAAAACCATCCACATTCGCATTGTATAATTGCTTTGTCAATCTTTCATTTGTCATTCTTTCCGAATCAACGGAGCATGCTTTTTCTTATTTTAACACCAGCTCCTTCTTTTGTTCCCACTTTTTCTCGGATCTCACTGTTACGAATGCGGTCACCGAGCGTTACGTCACAGATTTTTGTAGCGCTCTCATTTCGAATGCATTTATCCTACTCTCATGCTTTTTGTGGCATACCTAACTGACGCATACATACAACAACGTCGGGATAAGCAAAAAATTATGTAAAGCGAGCCTAGCGCGTTGACTCAAAACCTTGCTTACCCAGCGCTCCTTTAATACGGGAACAGTATTAAATATCCTGATATTTATTTAATTTTTACTTACTTAAAAGGAAAAAAAACTTGAGAGGTGTAAAGGGACATCCGGATGGAACGAAGTTCTCTCTCCCCCCCCCCCCTCTCAATCTCTAGTAATCTCTATCTCTTTTATAGAGAGAGACCGACGGAGAAACATGAAAAAAAAATAAAAATTAAATAAAAATCCAAAAAGAAATAAATAAAAAAAAACATACATGCGCAATCCGCAAAGCTTACAATAGCAAAAAGTGTCGTGACAACTTTTCGTAAGATTTTTTTCCGTCTAGCCTCCTTTAACAACGCGCAATAAGGAACTTCGTTCCAATAAAAACATAAACGTTCGTACGCGCAAACGAAATCTATTTTTTTTTTAAATTATTATCTTTCATAATTTTTTTCTGCTTTTCAGAAAAAAAATCCGAGGTGTTGACTAAAACGTTTGTGAAATGTTGGATGTAAACTAATTTGACGTTAGCATGTGTGTCCTGTTTCTTTCTTTTACCTTGTTATGATGCGAAGGAGTACTTAAATATATTTATATAACAAGAATCAGAATATAATAGGGGCATGTCTAGAACAAATATACAGCCAGTTTCTTTTGCTCATTACGAAACTTACACACAGTTTAAATGTAAATTCAACATAGAATTTCTTATCTGATTGTACCTGCAAGTTTCACTTTGTTACTCTTTGTTGTGTATAGATCAGGTAGGAGGGTAGAATGACCCGAGTTGTTCAATCCTGTGGAAGAGACACGTCTGCTGCGCAGGTATGACAGGGTGAACATTTGTTCGTATTTTTAGAGACAGATTTTATCATATTTATTAAATATTATTTTGTACTAAAAATTGAGGTCTAAAAACATGGAAGGTTTGTGAGTGAGTTAAGATATTATAAAGAAAAATGACCCGTTTTCCGATAGGCTGTCCCGGTGTACCGAAAGATAATCTTGGGATACAGAAATGTTCCGTTTTTGGAAAAGGCGTGAAAATTTGCTGCATCTCCTTCTTTTATCCGTAGTAACAGGCAACGCCAGTATTTTTGGTTAGATGCGTCCGTCGTCGATACGTGATCGATATGTCGATACATAAAACGATAGATAAATAAAAATGTTTATTATTTTTAATTTGTAAATTAAATGAGGGTAAGGTATGTCATTGTTGACGTTCATTAAACTCTGCTAATTGACGAAAAAACCAATGTCCAGGTTTTAGCTGAAAAGAATACGCCACGTTAAGAATACCTACTATGGATTGGCAATGCCTCGCTTTAGTGAAAGTTTTGTGATAGTGGTAGCCCTTGTCGGTAGTAAAAATATCAACCAAGTTTTTAGCAAAAAGAAAGATATAGGTAGGTTTTTGTAAATTAAAAAAGTATTTAACAATTTTTAATTTTGTTTTAATGTTTCCGCTGGGACTGTTCTGTTTTAATGTAACTTTTATTAATTCGGAGGAATGATTGTTTTAAATTAAATTAATATAATACAGTTAACATATCAAATCAGAATGTTTCCGATAAACGAATATCCAACACGGCTTTGCAATAAATTTATATCTTTTATATATAAGTCCTCAGCAGCAGCTGCCTCTAGTTTTTTTAACTTATTAAAAATAATAAAATTAATTTGCTTGACAAAAACCGTATAGTTTGTATGATTCTTTTTCTTCTTTATTTATTGTGTATGTACGATTAATGTTAAATATTTTTTTGTTTTGGTTCCTAATATCATCTAAAGGCATGGAAAAACCTCGCAAAGACGAGCAAAGCGAATATAGAACAAAACCCTCAAGACATGAAATATAAACGTTTGTGAGAAAATTGTCCTTTTTTTGAACCCTCGCGACTTGGACTTGTGCCCGACAAACAACATTCTCAGTATATGATGCCTATAGTAGACTTATAATATAATATAAAGTTTCATCTGGATAGCTGTAATACACATGATATTATTCATATTTAAGAAACACTCATTAATGGAGAAAGAGAAGGACGAAGAATTGATTCTGTTAATTATGATGTTACGTATAAGCAAACCTGTGTTTAAATGTGTGCGTTTTTTGTAACTTACAAGAGGCTCCACTCAATTCAAAACTCATGGTGACCGCAGTGGACAAGCCTGTTTCATTAAATACTGAATAGTGTTGTTTGCTTTAGTTTATTGGCGTTTCAATTAAAGCTCTAAAATTACATTTATTCTATTTCTAGAACGTTTATACCAAATGCAATACATTTTATTTGCATATATTTTTTAGTACCTACTAAGTATTAACTATTTAGTTACGAAAAAAAAAAACAAAAAGATCAAACATGTGGTTTAGTTTTAAACTAACGTGATGAACGCAACAGGATAGATTTATGAAAAATGATGTTTTTGTATTAAATAGTATTCTTGGCCCACTTCAAATCTTTCCTTTTGTTCATATGCGTTTTAGTTTTTCATTAAGTCGCGTATGGATGTCGCGAATTTGAAAATTTAAATACTAACCTAAGAAAATTATTGCTTTTTGCTTCCAAATAGCGGGTACATGACGCATGTGATGTGTAAGTTTTATACTTGGTTTGGTGAATTTAGTTGAAATTTATGACAGACAGTCTACTTACATCCTAAAATAAAAATATAAAAGAAAGTCGGGTTTGTTACAACACTTATAACTCGAGATCTGCTGGACCAATTTTCATGGTTTTTGATTCTTTGGATTTGTCTTTGCCCCGAATAGCAGAATACATTTTAAAAACAATAGAATAAAAAAAACAATAATGAAAGATGAATCAGTCGTGACAGTTAAACCGATTAACCGAAAATTGATGGAGAGGTAGCTTAGAACCGGGAGAAGGACATGGGGTACATTGTATCCCTTACGACAGCGAGGAAACTAGGAAAAATGACATTTGAATTTTTCATATATAAACGAAGTTCGCCGGAACAGCTAGTCCTAAAATAAAATAATTAGACTAGATTTTTTTCAAATTAAAATTCTCACATTTTGGAAAAAAATAACTAATTTCCTAGTTTGGGTGCGAGGCCCTGTTCCATAGGCTGTCCGCATTCCTGCCTGGCAGCTCGAAATTGGCGAGCTTATTTTAAGTGGGCCGTTACCAGTAAGACCACTGGTGGTAGACAAAGAGTATATAAATTTTAAAGAAAGAAAAAATTTCGCCCCAGACAGGATTTGAACCTGTAACCTTTCGTCGTTCGTCTTTCGTTTCGTTTTCTTTCTTTAAAATTTATAGAAAATTTATCCCAAGCACAGGGCAAGTGCTAAAATAAAAATACGTAAAGAGTATATAAATACTATGTAATAAGAGGCGGGACTTGCATAGATACATAGCAAACCCGAATTTTGTATGAAGATTACTTGAAAAGGTATAACCCGTATAATTTGAAAGTAAGTCTAAAGGCATTCAGATATAAGGCAACCAGTATCATATAATTTGGGCGAGTAAGAAACATAGCAAACTTATTTTTTTAATTTTTTTATATGAAAGTTGCACCAAACTGGTGGTAGATTGTTGTGCAACAACTTGCTGGAGTGGAGTGGACACTTAAGTAAGACTCAGGAGTTTTGGCGCCATCGAGAGAAAAGATGGTCGAAATTTTATCATAATCACTGAATTTCGTGTTAATATTGTGAAATAAGTCAATTTTGGTGGCATTTTGTACAATTTTGTTCAGTTAAGTTTCAACGAAATAATCATAAAGAAATTAGCGTATCATGTAGTTCCTCGTTGCCGCCAAATCTCACTACATGAGCTTGAGTAATGAGGCCACCGCTTTACTCAAGACCCTGACATGACTTATTGACGACTTATGACTAATTATAATTGAATACCGATTTCGGTGAATTTGATGCAGATATCTACTTTACTAATGGCAAATACTAACGTGAATGCCAAAACCTTAAGAAAGAACTTGCTCGGGTAGGGATCCATAATCTTAATTATTCCTGCTATTATGACTATTATGACAGTGTTTTGCACTATTATTTTTCGTTTTGGAATTGTTAGCACACACAGAATAGCTGCCTATCTATAACATGTACATGGTGTATTATAGTCGCGATAGTCTCGTCCTATCACAAGGGTCGTGTGCTTGTTTGTTGTCTTTCAAAAGAAACCATTGAGCATGGCAGTGGCAGCTGGAATATTACATAAACGTGAGGCTATCTCGCACGAGTCAGGCAAAGTCCCCCGACTTATAAATCCCACCTAGTAGTAATATGTATTTATAAAATACTGTTGTAATATAAACTAGAAGCTGACTCCAAATTGGGCAGTTAACGGACGAAATGGAATGTATCGGTCGGTAATTAGCGGCGTTTTATAGCCATCTCTATTTCATGAAATTAAACCCAAAACGTAAAGTTCCCATTCTGTACTTTACGTAGCTCGTAATGTTTACGATTTCCAACATTTTGAAACCGTGGCCATGATGCGCTCTCACATCCAAATTTGTTTAAACTGAGGTTTTAATCGAGGGTTTTTATTGTTTCCTGTTTTGAATACTATGTGGTATGGAAGAGAGGCTGTGAAGTCCCATATTCTGACGTAAGGATGTGATGGCACCATCGTCAACTAGAGGAAAAATTAAGTAACTTAGATTTTTAGTGTTGTTACTAGCGCTGTCAGTCAAACTGGGCCTGATGCCATAATGTCAGTGCTTACCATTGTCGTTTTGCGTTTCAAAGGTAGGGTTGCCAGTATACTAACTTACGCAAAAGTTAACTTTAGTTAACACTCAGCCTCGGGTTGGCAACGGGCTATTGTAAAAAAAAATAATAAAATAAAAGTTTATTTAGAAACTACGTATTTCCATGTACCGGTCCATTAGGTCTAGTCGAATAATGCTTAATGACTGATCTAGCTTATTCCTGCCACTTAGCCATAACATGGATATTACAAATATCCTTCCTTGGTTCGCGAAGCCGTGGTATTATTCGGGTCAAAGGCCAGGTATAAAAACCTTGTTTATATTGCGAAATCTGCGTGTTTACATCTTGTGAAATACATGGAATATAAACTGTGTTAATGAAGAGGTTTCTTTTAAGTATGGTATTTTTGGCTAACCGGACTTATTCTATGCGTTCGGCAGACGATGTTTTTACATTGAAAACATGTGGTTTTTGACATTTTGTTATTAAAAATATGTGCGGTCAAATTTAAATATTTATTTTGTCCTAGGTATCTGTTGCACGCGACTTTTGTATACACGTTGAAGTGAGTGATGAAAACGACAGATTTGACTAGAGTAAAAGGTAACTGACCCGGGCTATAAAGCTACTACTACACAAAATTTGGTAAAATAAGCGTTCGGTAGTTTTTGCGTGAAAAGTAAACAGACAAACTGACAAAAAATTTAAGTACTCTCGTTTTGAATCATATATCCTGTATGGAATATGTAGCAAGGTCGTGTCTGACTGTGGCATTATAACTTTTGAAATTTTAGGATTGTGTTATATTATAAAAAAAATAATTCTCTATTTCCTTTGGTTATCGTGTCACGCGTGAACGAATGGAACGATTTCGCTAGTAATTTTTTCTTGTGTTAATTTTTTTAGGAGGAGGTTTTTAAGAAAAAAATGTGGCAAAATTTTATCTTTAAGACGAGACGTCAGCTAGTAATCAATAATCTCAAAAACTTTCTGTGACTGAAAGTAACTGCCTGGAGACTAAATCTAATAGAACATTAAATTACTTGAGGATCTTCCGGTAGCCTCTGTCACAAAATGGTATTTTCTTATTTAAATTTCAAGAAACAAGGGCGAAGGTTTTCGTTGGGGATGCGTGGCCCCATTCCACAGTCGACCTCATTTGTAAGTTCTACCCTTGGTGAATGTTGTCGTTTTTGAAGTCGAGGGCGCGGTCTTAATTGGGCTACGTTTTCGTTATAGTTTCATTATTTTTATGGGATTGGGAGATAAAAAACGATGAATTTCTCTGTACTTGATATGAAATATACGAACTGAAATACTTCAAGGTTCAACCTTGTATTATAGTCTTAGTACCACATATTTAATAGTCCATTGTCACACAGGTTTTATTTTCACAAACAACATCAACAACAGTGACTCGCCCGGATTGGTACTACCGCCTTACCTATTCCTGCCACCATAATGTCAGCGCTTCCCGTTAACGTGTTCCGGTTCGGAGGCTAATGTAGCCCGTAAACTTACTTTTGCTTGAGGCCTAACATCCCGGCCCAAGATTGGCAGCGCATCATTTCCACCTTTGTTGTCTTTAGGCGGCGTGAATTTCTTACCATCAGGAAATCCGTCTGCTTGTTTGCCTTCCTATATCATTAAAAAAAATCCCGCCCCACTTTTCTTGTGTCAGTACCTATAGGTCAGTTGAAGTACTTTATCCTGATAAAATCACGATGATAAAATTCTTACGATATTAAGGTTAGGGGTGTCAGAAGATCATATAAAACTCGAATAGTAAACCTTCCTCACTATCCAACAATTTTAACGGCACTTTCTGTAATAAGAAATAGAATATGAAAAACAAGGCTATTGTTCCCTTCTCCAAGGCGGAGCGATAAATGAGATCGATGAAATCAGGGTCAAACCGAGATTATGGTACGGTACGTCATAAATTGATTGTCAGGGTAGCTAAATTGGGCAAGCGTGTTACTATAACGACTCTAGGGTTGCCACTCTAAACTCATTTTAATTTTTACTCACTCATTTTAATAAACATTTTCCTACCATTATTGCCATTCGTGCGTCACATTTAGGTGTAGTAACCCAGAGTGAATTATTTTACTTTTCCTCTTCGCACGATCTTCTCCATCCTCAGTAATGTTAGGACGTGTGTTCACTTTCACGTGGACGACATCTTGCAAGCGTTGTCACGTTTGGTCTTTTAGATCACAATTTCTAAAATATTTCAAACTCTTTGTTTATACTTTATTTTGTAAACAATAAAGAAATAATTAATATAAATGTAACAATAAATCGCTGGAATAATGGACTACACATTAGCTAGATTTTAGGATTTAAGCATGACGCGGACGTGACCAACGCATATTTACGTAGCTGTTTTTTGGCATATGTTTAAATTTTATTTATATTTTAACATTTTGTTTTTTGATATTCTTATTGAATTGATACTTATTTGAGGAAGGTAGTGTAATATGCTATTTACATATTAATATTAATAATAAAAAATAACATGATCAATTGTTAAATTTAAAGTTTGACTTCCAAAAATTGTGTTTTGTTACAAGTACTTGCCTATTTTTACTAAGAAAAATATTCTATTCTGTATGCATATTGCGATAATTCTTAAATTATTCCACCAGGTACAGTCGGTGCTAGGACTCGTCTGGATTAACACCAATTACTTGTATTAAAACCACCGGCCCGTCCGGGCTGCGCACAATTTTGAAATATACATAATACTTTCTTGATACAATTTATTTAAAAACACTTGTACTTTCCACAATATGTTTTATTATTTTTTATTTTTATGGTTAAGCCAACCTTTTTCGCTTTACAAGCATCATCAGGGCTTTATAATTGCTATATAGCCTATATGATGCTTGTATAGCGAAACCGGTTGGCTAAACCATAAAAATAAAAAATAATAAAACATATTGTGGAAAGTACAAGTGTTTTTAAATAAATTGTATCAAGAATGGAATTCCACCAAGCACCGACGATAAGAAGTATAGAAACTATAAACCTTTCTCTTCAATTCCTTTATTAAAAAAAAAACTGCATTAAAATCCGTTGCGTAGTTTTAAAGATTTAAGCATACGAAGGAATATAGGGACAGAGGAAGCGACTTTATTTTAATACTATATAGTGATAGTGATAAGTTGCAGTAGCTAACGATAGGCATCTAAATTACTTAGTGCTATGAATGTTGTTAAATACAAGACATCTAATCATGAAAAGTTTATTAGTATAATATGTGTTATTATGATTATTATGTGTGTTAGTGATTGGCTTCCTTACACGTTGAGGCCAGTAATCAATAAAAATACGCACACTCTCCACGAGGAAGTTCTTGGCTGCCTGTCTTATGCATGGCTTTAGTTGTACTCGAAATTATTCTACCGTTTTGGACATGCCATAATCTATAAAACTATCCATAAATTATAATCCAGCAGGTTTAGAATAGAACTAGATATAGACGGTCAGTTTTGGCTCTATATTACTTAAATATATAACGAAGATTGGCTGAAAATCAGAGAATCTACGTTAATTTATGAACTGAATAATTCTGTTCTTTTTTCATGCCAAATACTAAGTAAAGAACAACTGTTATGGAACAGTTGGGACATCCAAAGGACAATGATCGCCACTACTGTATAATATGAAGCGATGGTTAGTTGGTTAGTAAGAATCGCAATTAATTATTTCACATAAGAGAGGAGCTGTGAACAGTCTCAAAACGACATTTTTTCCTTCTAAATATTTGGTTAATTTTGATGCTTGAAAAGCATCGTTTTCTTAAAGTATTTTCGCTGCTATATCTTCGAAGAGGTAAGCAGAGGCACATCCAGGGCACCCACGACTAGTCCAAGACACTAAGTGCCACAATATGATAGGTGGCAAGCCTGTCGCCAACCGGGCACATATCCAATCCCGAGAAAAATTTTTTTTCATTAGAAAATTGGAAAACCGAAAGTTTCTTTTTGATGCCAGAATAAAATTAGAATTAAAATAATAATTGCTTATACTTAAGAAAACGAGTCGCCTCTGTGGTCTAGAGGTCCGGCGTCGGACTTAACTTCTTAAAGTCCCGGTTCGAGCAACAAAGAATTAGAAAATGTATATGTTCAATTAGCGATAGGCTTGCCACCTATCATATTGTGGGACTTAGTGTCTTCGGCTAGTCATGGGTGCCCTGGTTGTGCCTCTGCAAACCTCTTCGGAGATATGGGCGTGAAGATACTTACATACTCACTTTTATTATTAATGTAAAAACTCACCCATGGTACATTTTTTTTTAATTTTCTTGTTTAAGTGGTTACTGTTTGAAATAAAGAATACTAATAACAAATAGTAAGCGGACCCTGGGTTTATAGGGGACGATGATTATTAGTTTGCATGTAAAAAAATATGGACCAACAACCCTAAATAAAATAGGCAAATTCTCGTTTTCAAACCGACACAGCCATTAAATCGGAACAGCTAATCCGTAAAATTATCGGCACTATTTCACTTGACCAAAATCTAAATGTGGCCGGAATTCGGGTCACTCGAGTCCAGTTCAGAAAAACTTAATTGGATTTGCCGAATTGGTTTCATTGCATACAATTGTTTTAACCTAATTCAATAAATATATCTGCATGAAATTTTCTTGTAGAACATATTAATTTGGAGATTGCGATATAAGTATATATGTGTCATATGCCAAACATCCGTCAACATTAAAAGCACTGGATCTAATCTTCCCCTTGTTGCTGCAAATGATTATGCGAGCTGTGTTTGAATAAGGGTTTAAATTATTACGTATACTTGACATAGGCATGTGACTATAGAAAAATGATTTAGTGAATAATATTATTAGGGCTTCTAGTCCTGTAAGCCAAACTAAATGGGGTCGGGGGGGGAAGGGGGGATCCAGCCACTCGTGTGCTGCTGCCATAAATTTTTAAGCGACCTCAAAAATGGAAGAGTTAATGTTAGAATCCTATATATTTTTTTATCTATGTTGATTGATATCTCCGTCATTTCTGAACCGATTTAAAAAAAAAACTTTCTTTGAAAGAGCGTACCTTTGAGGCGGTCCTGTTACCACCAACTCTGGATGTGATGATGGAATTTCAGAGAATGGCATGCTGCCACGTCATCCACGTGTTAATAAAAAAAGCGTCTATTTTTTTAGTAAGGTGGAATAAGTTAGAGCTTAATACCTACCTTTGTTAAATGCCTGTTACCAGTTTTGTTTTTCGTATACTCGTCGTTGTCGTGTTCTGGCTTAGAAGGTAGCATAGCTTATAAAGCTATTTACACATGACTCATGAGTCTTAAGTCTTAACATGGTTGTCAACGCACTTTTCAATTTTTGGTGGTTAGGCGCCATTATTGGGAAATCTAAACTATACTTGTTTGCTGTCCTAT
>NJDC01043848.1:0-12043 GCA_002245475.1 Calephelis virginiensis | reverse complement strand
AGACAATTCAATATAACCAGTGGTCGCCCATTGGTCGAAATTCGACCATAATAAATTTTAATATCTTGTTGATAAGAACGCCATCTTCATTTCTCAAGACCAACTACTTTTTTTCTAAACTTTTTAGTGGGCCATCTGCGATCTTTTGTCGTTATCATCAATATATTTGTTAGTGTGTCATGCATGGTAGTGTGGGTAATGTTTTATTTATTGATTTAATATACTTTATAAGCATTATTTTTGAAAAATATTAGCGTTTTGCACTTCTCCTACACATAAACTATCAGTGTGCCAAGTTTTATGCTCCTACGTCCGCGCAATTTTCTTAAAAAGGAGTCCAAAGTTTTGGCATCACGTAATAATATATAGATTAATCTTCATACTTTGAACAGTTTATTTGAGAACGAGGATCAAAATATTTTGTGACATCTAAAGTATTATTTTTTTGCGAATAAATAAGTAAATTGATTTAAATTAAAAGCCCTAAGACGCCTTTACGAGTCGGTCTACTTTTACATTCATGATGGCAATCATGATAATGATAATTATTATCAGTTTATCATCAAAAATGTATGGAATGACGTTTTAAAAATAGATAAACGAAGAGGATATGGGACGTCCGATGGCATATTGTGGAAAGCACAAAGTGAATTCATGTCTGGAAGAGGATGTATGGATCAGGTGTTTACGCTCCGCAACATTAAGAAACATCTCAAGAAGAGAAGCTGTATAAGTAACAAGTCCGTTGACTCGTAGATAAGACAACTGGATAATTGGAAGGGTAGAGATCATAATGTCCACATGAAATGTTGAGGACGGCCATTCGTTCATTATCATTTATCATAAGTATTGTTGTTTTTATTGTGGTATCCTCCTAACACGCTTCTCTATATATTTGGATCGCTGATGCTGTAGAAGCACATTTTTGTGAAAACTGCCTCTCAACAACAGCGTGGTACGGTACTTACTTATATACAGTGCAGTAAAAAAGCAATGCAATAATTTACTCCACTCTATTGTGATACGTCAACGTAACTAGCAAAAGCAGCACACTAGCAAAGCCAACTGCAGTTGCATGCAGTTCATTGTACCAAAAAACTTCAAACTTTACTCGTTGGTTGCTACGTGATATATCAACTTATTAAACGGGTATTATCGTTCAGTTTTGACTCAAGTTCGACCTAAAAACGACGGCCGCTGTTAATCACAACTTCCTAGTTTTGTTCATTGGAGAGCGATATCGCGGTGACTGGCGGCGCGCCAGATACATGCAATGCAATGCAAACTTTGTCGGCAGCGGCGTAACGAACCAGTTGGACCGACCCCGGGTTTTGTACACAGAATGTCTTTTTATCAATTTATGTCGTTAAAAGTAGTAGTCCGACTAGTTATAGTACATGTAGTCAAAGGAATGACTTTTTTTTTAAATAAATACCTTGTCGGTTTCCGTTCTTCAAATACTAGCAATGGTATACGCAATTGAATGATTACATAACTAAAAAAGTTGCAAAAACTACGAATAAATAAACTACAGCTGTATGTAGTTTACAATACCAAAAAACTTAAAACACACCTTGTATTTCGCTATAAATATACAATTATTGTACACTTAAAATATTGTGCCTTAGGTCTAATATCCCGACTAAAGGACAGCGACGCGGTCGTACCTATAATATCTATGGTATCTATAGCCCATGGCTGTCTTTCACTGTTAGGAGGGCCGTATGCTTTTTTAATGATCGTTCTGTAAACGAAAGCTCTAATTCGACCTAAAAACGGCGGCCACTGTTAATCACAACTTCCTCGTCTTGCTCACTGGAGCGCGATATCGCGGTGACTGGCGGTGCGCCAGATACTTGCAGTGCAAACTTTGTCGGCATCAACGTAACTCGTCCGCCAACATGAACCACTTTGGCCGATCCTGGGTTATGTTATATACATTTAATGACTGTTACTTAATTTACTGAAGTGTAAGTATTAACCATCTGGTAGCTTTATTATACATGTACTAAAATATGAAAATAAAAAATATATATATATGTATAAGTATAATAGAGATATAGTTTGCTTTTCAAAGCTTTGCCCGCGCACAGTAAAAATCTTTCTATATAATATATCTTTCAATATTGGTACCTAGGCTATCAACTATGAATCAGGTGTTATAGATCATTTAAAGCTCCAGTTCGACCTAAATAAATTCGCTGCTAATAAAAAAATCTTCGTTCTGTTCATTAGAGTGCGGTGCGGGAAAATCTCGGTGATTGACGGCGCGCCAGATACTGACAGATACGAGTCCCGATGCAAAAAAGTTCGTCTAGTATGGAAAGTAGTGCAAAGCTTAAAATATAGAATGTAATGGTCTAAGAGCCGGTGAGAGATCGACCTTCACCGATCTGATAACCAGATAAGACATATTTTTTATCAAATATAATGTATAAACAAATATGCCTATAATTACTTGCTATGCTCTATGCTATATCTATGCTCTAAGTATGAGTTTTTGCAGGCAAGTCTATATGACTGATTTTGTAATAAAATACTCTAAAATTTGATATAACTATAAGTTAGCGGAACGATGGGGTCACCTATATTGACTTACCTGTTCACATCGGGTTGCCAGGTAGCTATACACAAAAATGAGTAGGCAAGCCTACTTAGGAATATTCTGTGTGTTTAAAACTAACAGTGACATAAAATTCATTTCGTTATCAAAATAATGAAAGTGACGAAAAAAATCAATTAAAGTTAATTTAATTAAAAATAGCCATGAGCACTTTCAGATAGGCAAGTAATTATAGGCATATTTGGTTATAAATTATATTCGATAAAAAATATGTCTCATCTGGTTATCAGATCGGTGAAGGTCGATCTCCCACGGTCTCCTCTACTATAAATATTGGTAAAATAATTAAGAACATTAAAAAAAGTACACTACAATCTGAGAAATATTTTAATGTTAATATAACATAACTGAATTTCTTTTATGATTTTACATAACAAAAAAAAAATTATTCTAAAAAACTTAACGCAAAAGTATTCGTCTACCCTGGTCACTGACGCAAAATAATTCGTCTAAGTTGTGTCGCCTTTGCTCTCAATGGCAGCTTTAACACAATGAGGCATGGTTCGTTTTCTTTCTTTAGGTTTTGGCCTATACTTTAGTATTTAGCCATTAGTCAAGTAGAAATTTGCATCAAATTTTATATCAATTTTACTCAATTATAATTAGTCATCAGTCATAAGTCGTCAGTAAGTCATGTCAGGCTCTTGGGTAAAGTGGTGGCCTCATTACTCAAGCTCATAAAATGAGATTTGGCGGCAACGAGGAAATATACGATACGCTAATTTCTTCATGATTATTTCATTTGTGCACTTTCACTGAACAAAATTGTACAAAATGCCACCAAAATTGACTAATTTCACTCAATATCAACACGAAATTCAATAATTATGAAAAAAACTTCGACCATCTTTTCTCTCGATGACGCCAAAACTCCCAAAGAGGCATGGTTGAAACCAATGCTGCACACTCTCCACAGGTAATTTATCTTGATGGATTTTTGCGAAGAACTTTTTTCATTTTCCATCCTAGGGTTTCGATCAGCGATAAGTCCGGTCTGTTAGATGGCCTTTTCGACAGTAGCCACGTCTTTGTTCTCCTTGCAGTATGACAGGAAGCATCATTCTGTTGAAAAATGAAGGAATCTTTATGCTTGACAGACGGATATTGATAGAACCTTCCACAAACTGCATACCACCAATACCTTGTGCAGAAATGCAGCCCCATATTATAAGAGACGCCGGAAACTTCACTTTTTGTTTGAGGCAATCATTTGATTTTTTGATTAGTTGAGTTTTTGTTCCGAATCACTTTTTTCCTCTCTTCGCTGATTGTCACTTCAAATTATGAGCTACTAAGCCACTGATGGGAAGTCCAATTTAAATGATCACGAACAAATCATCCCCCTTTTCTTTTGTACACCAGGCTACAGTGGTTTTTCCTTAGCGGTGTAAAATCCGTAACTTATTATTTGTGGACGTATCAACTTAGATGTCATTGTGAATATTGTCCTCCCAGAGTTCTTCAGTTCGAGCACGACGATTAACTTTAATGATTTTTTGACTCTGTTTTCGCTGCACCCGTGATTCGCGTTCGACCAGTTTTCTTCAAACAAGAAGTCGCTCTTCTTGTAGTGCTGAATGATAAATTGGACTGTAGATCTGGGAAGTATTAAGACTTTAGATATTTGGTAACTTGATTTGCCAGCATCTACCCCACAAACTATTCGCTTTTCAAGCTCTTCACACGCGGGTTTTGCCACTACCCATTGTTATTTGAAAAGTATTGAAAATAACTTTTTTTCATAATTATTACTGTCTCACTTGACAAATGTTTAGTTACTTTAATTTTAAGTTATGGAACATTATTGTACAAAGAAGGAATAATCTTATTTAACTCAACGATAGACGAATGTTTTTGCTTTAATTAACAATTAGACGAACTATTTGGATTCTAACTTCTCCGAATTTGAAACAAGTTATCTATAAATTTAAAACGCTTAAAAAGTTTATTTGTTTCCTAATTAAAAAAGGGCATAAGTAACGCGACATGCATAACATAGCATAACAGCTTTACATTTTATGTAAAGAAAAAAAATGAAGTTACAAAAAATCTCATACAAAATTTCGCTCTAGGCGAACTATTTTGCATCGGGGCTCGTACATTATTCAACGTAACGCAAACTTTGTTGAGACGCATCGGTGTAAATCGATGCCAACACGAACCCCTTTTACCGATTTCGCGTTTTTTGTACAAAGAGTGACTGTTAGCAAATTAAACAAACAAAACAAATAAAAACAAAAGAGATGAAACGTTTTAGACGTGTCAGATTAATCCGAACATGTCAAATTGTGATGTTTTTAAGCGAAGTTTCCCTTCCCTGTAGAACTGACGTGTACGGTCTAATTTGACAGCACTAAAAGTGTTTTCTCTCTTTCTGTTGCTTTCGTTGAAAGAAGACAGCGATAACTTAAAATTAGTTTAGTGAGCGCGCAACAATATTACCACCAATATCAACCAAGTTTGATTAATTCCCGTACCGCTACATAACAGTTTCTAAGACCTGTAGAACTTGTAAAAAAAAAAAACTTATACTACTTCGACATGCTCCTCGGTTGAACATCAGTCCCTGCGCAGCATCTTCATTTTCCCGATTGATCGTGACAATATCTAACTTACCATAATGTGGCAGGAAAGTTGTATATGTGCAGCGAAATTTTAGTTTTGATATGTAAGGAATGCTGTAGTTTTTGCCCACTTAACGCTTGCGATATGGGCGTTATAATACGTAAAGTAAGTATCTTCACGCCCATATCCCCGAAGCGGTAGGCAGAGGCACAACCAGGGCACCCACGACTAGCCGAAGATACTAAGTCCCACAATGTGATAGGTGGCAAGCCTATCGCCAACCGGACACATATCCTATCCCGAGCAACATTTTTTTTAATTAGAAAATTGGAAAAACCCAATTTTCTTTTTGTTACCCGAACCGGGATTCGAACCCGGGACCTCATGCAGTCGAGTCCAACAACTGGACCGCTAGACCACAGAGGCGATGTATAATACGTAAAAATACTTGAATACATACCAGAGTAAATTTAATAAATACCCAGACCAGATATACGCAATCGGAAAGCCTACATGTTACTTATCTCTGTTTTCAAAATACCGCGAGTCTGTTTTCGTCCAGAGTTAACAGCTTTATGACAGAACAAACTTCAAATATAATATGACGTGCTATTCGACCTTGCTGGACTCCTACCTATGAGTCCTTAAAAAAAATTGATGATAGGCTTGCCACCTATCACATTGTGGGACTCAGTGTCTTCGGCTAGTCGTGGGTGCCTTGGTTGCATCTCTGCCTACCTCTTCGGGGATATGGGCGTGAAGATACTTACTTACAAATATGTTGTCAAAATAATAATGTTAATTTATAACACGAATACATACGTAAAAGCAATTTGATGTCATTAATAAAACAAAAAACCATCCGACACTCCGGTTATCCGTGAGCACACAACCGGCGGAGACGTCAGCTCGAGTTATTTGAACTATTAATATCTGGCCCCTCCAGGACTTGCTACACTCACTTCTCGCTGCAGCTCATCATTAATAAGCTCTGGGGAATCCGTTATTATACAAAGCTCGAGTTATTAGAATATTTGTCGTTCCGGACATTTCTTAATAACATGATTTGGTTCACGGATCCGCTCATTTGATTCAATGTTTAATTATTTTTTCTTACATATTAGAACTGATTTTTTTATGATAGTGGAAGGCAAACAAGCAGACGGATTTCCTGATGGAAAGGAAGTTTACCGGCTACCTTATCCTCCGAACCGGAACACGTCATGACGTTATGGCGGCAGGAATAAGTAAGGCGGTGGTAACAATCCGGGCGTGTCGCTGCTAAACTCAACAACCTAGTCAGCTGTCACGGTTTTAGTGACGGTTAGCCTATGTTCGCCTTTTACGAGCTGCCTGGCAAGGAAGGCAGATGGTCTATTCTACAAAGGAGCCCGGACCACCCTTTTGTTTCAAATATTGATTATTCGGTCGCAGTTAGTCAGTTCAGTTGTGTAAACGAACAATCTAGAATTTGAAATAAAAAGATGTGATTGAGGTATTGTTAAATTTGTCCCGTAAACATGCTGTGAAACCATTGTTCTAACTTAGCTTCTAGTTATTTTTTTAGTTTTGTGGAAAACCATATGGATTCTCAAAAATATTAGGTACTCAAACTTCAAAGTAATTTTTATAGCAGATTGTCTGAAAGACTTAATTTTTATAAGTTATCAATTACAATAGTACAATTTATAATATTAGTGTAGATATTTATATGCATGTAGCAAGCTCCGCGAGGGCCTTAGGGACGGTGATTCTCGGCGGGTGGCAGCCATATTTCATTTTCTCGCCATCCGGGAATACCTCTATTGTTACTTCCTTCATTCTGACGCGCCGCGAAAAAATTCATTTGTTATATTTTTCTTATTCGGTGTTCAGAATTAGAATTCTGTTGAGTTGAAATAAACCTTATGATAAATGTACACCGCGCTGTGGAAGGGGAAACGGAATGAAGGGGACGCATCACGCAAACATAAAGAGGTTTTCTCCTCGTGACGAGCTACATTGGAGAATATTGGCCACCTGTTTTCCTGCCAAGTATTTGTCACTAGTACTCTGACCATGACTAGATGCTGGAGTTTAGCAATGATTCGTCCTGATTGATACCATTGCCTTTCATGACCTGCCCAGTACCAGTTCTCACCACCATCGATTGGAGATTACGTTAGCGGGTAAACTTACTCCCACAAAAAGCTGCTGCATCACAATCTCAGGTTGGCAACGCACTTTTACTACTTTTGGAGTCACTTTTTACAAGTCTACAGTGATGTAATTCTTACCATCAAGAATTTAATTTTTATTTCTGTCCAATTCCAAAAACTAATGGTAAGGAGGGTTGCAAGCTTGCTGCTTCGCAAATCGTAATAAACTACCAATATTTATGCGGAAGCAACTGGGCTTTACTACTGATTTCGATTTTAATTGAGATGCCACGGTAGCACCAGCTAGCGTGTCAAAATAAATCTAACGGTTTGCTGATATAAATGAAAAATGATAATAAAAAATAAATGATATCAAGTTAATGAAACAAATGAATTTATCATATTATTTGTTACACGAGGAGCTTCTGTGGCTCTGTTACTCTGTGCCCCGCCCACGTGCTGCTGGTGGACGATAAACGATATCAGTATTATTTCCAGCAATTTCCTGTTTATAATTAAGTTCTATTTACTTCGTGCGCTTTATTTACAAAATGTAAGGTATTCTTGATGTTAGTCATTAATATAATATCTTTCTATCGGTTATTTTCTTGTTAAACCTTCTAATTAATTCTTAGTAATGGAGACTCGTTTTGTTAGCAATTAACTATATTACAATGAAAATGTCTGAAAAAGGTAAAGCCAATTACCTGTAATATTAACTAGACTAAATTAAAAAATTGAAAATTATTTATTTGCCGTATATGTTTGTTAAAAAGTTGTTACAAAGATATTTAAGCATACCAACATATTCTACAACATAGTTGTGTGCAAATATTTAATGAAATTTAAAGAAATTGAATATTAATTTATTTTAACATTGAAGTCACAGCACTTATTTATATTTGTATTTGTAAAGGCTTATCTAATAAATTAAAATATCACTGGAAAAGTAATATATCTATATTATGCATAAAAGAAAGTCGTGTTAGTTGCACTATTTATAACTCAAGACTGACTAAACCGATTTGGCTGAAAATTGACAGGAAGGTAGCTTACAACCAGGAGACGGACATAGGATATTTTATCCCGTTAGACTGTGAAAAAACTAGTCCAAACAACATTGTAATTTTCTCCATACAAATTGTACAAGTGGAACGAAGTTCGCCGTAGCAGCTAAATATTATTGAAAATAAGTCTTTAATAATTTTGTTAAATTTGGCATTTAACTTCTCCTCTCTTTTCTTTAACTCCATTAAAGTTACCTATTGAAAAACAACCCATCAAAATCAATTTGCTATTGGCTGAGTAATTGTATTACAAACATACAAATTGTCGCCTCTGTGGTCTAGCGGTCCGGGTGTTGGACTTGACTGCATGAGGTCCCAAGTTCGAATCCCGGGTCGGCCAACACAAAGAAAGTTGGATTTTTCCAATTTTCTAATAAAAAAATGTTGGTCGGGATTGGAAATGTGCCCGGTTGGCGATAGGCTTGCCACCTATCACATTGTGGGACTTAGTGTCTTCGGCTAGTCGTGGGTGCCTTGCTTGTACCTCTGCCTACCCCTTCGGGGATATGGGCGTGAAAATACTTACAAATTACATTAAAATTTAATAAAAACAATATAATATGATAAAACCTACATGTAATGTAGCTAAGACACAATTCTATCGCGCTAGCATTTAAACAAAGAAACCGCATCGAAGTAGTTTTATCCGTTCAAACTTTATGATGCCACAGATAGACACATACCCACAGTTACGTCAAACTTACAAATTTCCCCTTTTTTCGACGGGAGTCAAAAAATCGTAGCGACGTACAACTTCCTTCTTTTTAAAGTCTGTTCAAAAGTGGCAATGTTATTGCAACCTACTTGGAATAGTTTTATATTTGAGGTTAATAGACATTTGTAACGACTGTGGACATTTGTGATGGCCCTGACCAGTGACACTAATTTTAAAATACCAACACATTTACACATAATTTAGAAAATTGTTTGTGCCCTAGTTTATATGTAATTGGTAGCTGTTGTATTGCCTCTGTGGTCTAGCGGTCCGGGTGTTGGACTTGACTGCTTGAGGTCCCGGGTTCGAATCCTGGGTCGGGCAACAAAAAGAAAATTTGTTTTTTCCAATTTTCTAATAAAAAAACGTTGCTCGGGATTGGATATGTGCCCGGTTGGCGATAGGCTTGCCACCTATCACACTGTGGGACTTAGTGTCTTCGGCTAGTCGTGGGTGCCCTTGTTGTGCCTCTGCCTACCTCTTCAGGGATATGGGCGTGAAGATACTTACTTACTTACTTTTGGTAGCTATTGTTCGAGTCTTTTTATGACAATAGACATAGAACAAATTCTTCTGATGATAAAATACAGGCCAACTGCAACCGGTAAGAGTCTTTCTTATAAGGCGCGGGACAAAAATACAAGAGACGTTGGGCGAGTGCGAGGTGCGCCACTTCTTTGATTTTCATACAAAATGTATAGAAGAGAGATACTGAGACGATGCGGCGCGGGCCCCACCTCTTCTATACATTTTGTATGAAAATCAAAGAAGTGGCGCGACTCGCCCGTGCCTCGCCCTCGTCCGACGCCTCTTGTATTTGTCCCGCGCCTGACATTTTCATAAGCCATTTGGCAAAGGCGTCAAAAATCTTTGCTCCATTATAATTTTAAAATCAGTCGTAATTAAAAAATTTGCATGTGTTTTTTGATTGGGTTGCTCTAACATTCGATGAATTGATAAGTCCAGGACCCACTTTTGTCGAAATACTCGCAAAATATACGAATGTCATGTTGTGTGAATTTAATTTGCAACGATAAAATATTATAAAATATAAAATAAAATATTTTTTTCTTTTCGAAAGGAATTACTAAAAAGATATTCGATAGATGTTTGTGCTAGGGCTATTTTAAATAGCTTCGCAGTTCGCACCCGCAAATGATAAATTCTTAGAATAAATATATCTAGCGGCCATTATAGTGAACGCTCTAAAACGGTTATTTTCACTTCCAAATGACCTAGAATTCTAAAATATATCAGCTCTGAGCTTCCTGAAATACAGATAATGAAAGCCCTGACACCATAACTAATTATATGTCGTCACTAGCGACCCGCCCCGTCCTCACAAGGGTATTTTTATGATATTGGAAGGCAAACAAGCAGACGGATTTCCTGATGAATGATGATGAGAAATTTACGCCGCCTAGAGACACCATAGGTGGTGCGTTGCCAACCTTAGGCCGGGATGTTAGGCCTCGAGCAAAAGTCAGTTTACCGGCTACCTTACCCTCCAAATCGGAACACGTCATAACGTTATGGCGGCAGGAATAGGTAAGGTGATGGTACCAATCTTGGTGAGTCGCTGCAAAACTCTACCACCTAGTAAGATGTCACGGTGTTAGTAACGGTAAGCCAATGCTCGCCTTTTACGAGCTGCCTGGCAGGAAGGCAGATGGTCTATGCTGCAAAGGAGCCCGGACCGACATGGGTTTGAAATATGCAATTAACTTTTATTAAATTAGAAATTCTTAATCATTGCAATGTGGGTGAAAATAAATGAATAATATTAAAGTGATTATATTCTTGAGCAGTATCGTGTTGTTTTTTTTTACAGAAAGGCGAAGAAGCAAACAGTTCTTTTAGTATCAAAAAGTATATGCCGCGTTTAGGAACCGAAAAAGTTAAAGTTGCTCGGCTTATCTTAAGCTGACATAAACCTTAAATTAAAAATTGACCGGCCACCACAGATTATACATCGATCAAGGGACACGATATTGTCGAGTAGCGATATGATGACAGGAAAAGTTAAACGAGAGTTCCACTTCAATATTTCTGTCATGTCGTGTCAGTCTCTCTGTGACTCCATACAATTTCTTCTACAGAAAACAGAGCAAATGTGAATGAATCCCTAAACTATAGTTATATCTCTGCCTACTCCGTAAGGGACTTGGCGTGAAGATATGTATGTATGTACATCTGTACTCGGTTTACCCATATTAATGTAGATATACGTAGATATAATATTACTACTTGTAAAAAAATAAATTAAATTAGCAATATGCATTAGATCTCTTCATTAGGTAATGACAAACTATGCTAATGTTGTTAAGTATGTAGAGCAGAGGTTTGATTGTTTCTTTGTTAGCATTGAAACAATATTTTCCATTACCGAATTATTAATAAACATAGACTGAAGTACCTACTCAAGGTTCGAGATCCTTTTAACATTACTTTAACTTGATACAGACGATAATAGCCTAACATCCCGGCCTCAGGTTGGCAACGCACCATTACCATCTTTGGTGTCTCTAGGCCGCGGAAATTTCTTACCATCACGAAATCCGTCTGCTTGTTTGCCTTCCAATGTCATAAAAAAAACTTACTTTAGTCTATGTATTAGTAATAAGACTGTTACCGCCTTATTAATAAGCATAGACTAACTTAAGTGCAAAATTAAGTTGATATTATAGCCTCTATTACATCGTAATAAACACTATGAAACCAGGTTGAACCTCGGAGTACTTTACGGAGTTTTAGATTATCGTCGATGAACATAGACTATATTTGTTACTAGAAAAGATTCGTTGGCTAACACTCCAACTTTGTTTTTTGTCGAGTTGTACCAATTCCTGATGATTTTCTATATTTTTAACCGACTTCGCAAAAAATAGGAGGTATATAATATATTCGAATCCTATATTTTTTATGTATGTTAATC